>NW_021037510.1:0-10032 GCF_004153795.1 Camellia sinensis | reverse complement strand
TACTGAGTAATTTACCGAGCAATTTACTTAGGAATTTACTGGGTAATGTTCTGAGTAATTTACTGAGAATTCAATGGGTAATTTACTGAGATTTTATTGAGTAATTTACTGTGAAATTATGAAAAATTTACTTCGAATTTTCTAAATAATTTACTAAGGATTTACAAGGAATTTACTGAGTAAGTAATTTTGAATTTACTGAATAATTTTTTGAGAATTTCTTGGGAATTTAATTTGTAATTTACTGAGAATTTACTAAGTAATTTACTGAGAATTTACTGGAATTTATTAAGAATTTTCTAGGTAATTTACTTTAGAATTTTCTGAGAATTTTCTGAGTAATTTAATGAAAATTTAATGGGTAATTTACGGAGTAATTTACTTAGCAATTTACTGGGTAATGTTCTGAGTAATTTACTGGGAATTCAATGAGTAATTTACTGAGATTTTATTGAGTAATTTACCGTGATATTATGAAAAATTTACTTCGAATTTTCTATATAATTTACTGAGGATTACTAGAAATTTACCCAGTAATTAATTTAGAATTTACTGAATAATTTACTGAGAATTTCTTGAGAATTTAATTAGTAATTTACTGGTATTGTTCTGAGTAATTTACTGAGAATTCAATAAGTAATTTACTGAGATTTTACTGAGTAATTTACCATGAAATTTTGAAAAATTTACTACGAATTTTCTAAACAATTTACTAAGGATTACAAGGAATTTACTGAGTAATTAATTGAGAATTTACTAAATAATTTTCTGAGAATTTCTTGGAAATTTAATTAGTAATTTACAGAGAATTTACTGGAAATTTATTGAGAATTTTCTGAGTAATTTAATGTGAATTTACAGAGTAATTTACCAAGTAATTTACTGGGAATTTCTGGAGTGATTTACTCAGAATTTACTGAGTATTTTTCTTAGATATTTACTGGGTAATGTTCGGAGTAATTTACTGAGAATTCAATGAGTAATTTACCGAGATTTTATTGAGTAATTTACCGTGAAATTGTGAAAAATTTACTTCGAATTTTCTAAATAATTTACTGAGGATTTACAAGGAATTTACTTAGTAATTGATTGAGAATTTACTGAATAATTTTCTTAGAATTTCTCGGGAACTTAATTAGTAATTTACTGAGAATTTACTAAGTAATTTATTGGGAATTTACTGAGAATTTTATGAGTAATTTAATTTGAATTTATTGAGTAATTTACCAAGTAATTTATCGGGAATTTACTGAGTAATTTACATAGCAATTTACTGGGTAATGTTTTGAGTAATTTTCTGAGAATTCAATGACTAATTTACTGAGATTTTATTGAGTAATTTATCGTGAAATTATGAAAAATTTACTTCAAATTTTCAATATAATTTACTGAGGATTTACTAGAAATTTACCGAGTAATTAATTGAGAATTTACTGAATAATTTTCAAAGAATTTCTGGGGAATTTAATTAGTAATTTACTCAGAATTTACTGGGAATTTTTTGAGAATTTTCTAAGTAATTTACTGAGAATTTTCTGAGTAATTTAATGAAAATTTACTGGGTATTTACTGAGTGATTTACTCAGAATTTACAGAGTAATTTGCTTAGCAATTTACTGGGTAATGTTCTGTGTAATTTACTGAGAATTCAATGAGTAATTTACTGAGATTTTATTGAGTACTTTATTGTGAAATTTTGAAAAATTTACTACGAATTTTGTAAATAATTTACTGAGGATTTACTAGGAATTTACTGAGTAGTTAATTGAGAATTTACTGGGAATTTCTTGGGAATTTAATTAGTAATTTACTGAGAATTGACTGGGAATTTATTGAGAATTTTCTAAGTAATTTACTTTATAATTTACTGAGAATTCTCTGAGCAATTTAATGAGAATTTACTGAGTAATTTACTTAGCAATTTGCTGGGTAATGTTCTGAGTAATTTGCTGAGAATTCATTGAGGAATTTACTGAGAATTTATTGAGTAATTTACCGGGAAATTATGAAAAATTTACTTCGAATTTTCTAAATAATTTATTGAGGATTTTCCAGGAATTTACTGAGTAATTAATTGAGAATTTATTGAATAATATTCTGAGAATTTCTTGGGAATTTAATTAGTAATTCACTAAGAATTTACAAAGTAATTTACTCAGAATTTATTGAGAATTTTCTAAGTAATTTACTTTATAATTAACTGAGAATTTTCTGAGTAATTTAATTTGAATTTACTGACTAATTTACCGAGTAATTTACTTAGCAATTTACTGGGTAATGTTCTGAGTAATTTACTGAGATTTTAAGGAGTAATTTACCGTGAAATTATGAAAAATTTATTTCGAATTTTCTAAATAATTTACTAAGGATTTACATGGAATTTACGCTATAATTAATTGAGAATTTACTGAATAATTTTCTGAGAATTTCTCGGGAACTTAATTAGTAATTTACTGTGAATTTACTAAGTAATTTACTGGGAATTTATTTAGAATTTTCTAAGTATTTTAATTTATAATTTACTGAGAATTTTATGATTAATTTAATTTGAATTTACTGAGTAATTTACCGGGAATTTACTGAGTAATTTACTTAACAATTTACTGGGTAATGTTCTGAGTAATTTTTTGAGAATTCAATGAGTAATTTACTGAGATTTTATTGAGTAATTTACCTCGAAATTATGAAAAATTTACTTCGAATTTTGTATATAATTTACTGAGGATTTACTAGAAATTTAGCGAGTAATTAATATGAAATTTACAGAGAATTTACTAAGTAATTTACTGAGAATTTACTGGGAACTTTTTGAGAATTTTCTATGTAATTTACTTTAGAATTTACTGAGAATTTTCTGAGTAATTTAATGAAAATTTATTGGGTATTTACTGAGTGATTTACTCAGAATTTACAGAGTAATTTACTTAGCAATTTACTGGGTAATGTTCTGTGTAATTTACTGAGAATTCAATGAGTAATTTACCGTGAAATTTTGAAAAATTTACTACGAATTTTGTAAATAATGTACTGAGGATTTACTAGGAATTTACTGAGTAATTAATTGGGAATTTACTGTATAATTTAATCAGAATTTCTCAGGAACTTAATTAGTAATTTACTGAGAATTTACTAAGTAATTTACTGGGAATTTATTTAGAATTTTCTAAGTAATTGAATTTATAATTTACTGAGAATTTTCTGAGAATTGAATGAGTAATTTACTGAGATTTTATTGAGTAATTTACCGTGAAATTATGAAAAATTTACTTTGAATTTTCTATATAATTTACTGTGGATTTACTAGAAATTTACCGAGTAATTAATTGAGAATTTACTGAATAATTAACTGGGAATTTCTTGGGAATTTAATTAGTAATTTACTGAGAATTTACTAAGTAATTTACTGGGAATTTATTGAGAATTTTCTAAGTAATTTACTTTGTAATTTACTGAGAATTTTCTGAGTAGTTTAATGAGAATTTACTGAGTAATTTACTGAGATTTTATTGAGTAATTTACCGTGAAATTTTGAAAAATTTACTACGAATTTTGTAAATAATTTACTGAGGATTTACTAGGAATTTACTGAGTAATTAATTGAGAATTTACTGGGAATTTGTTGGGAATTTAATTAGTAATTTACTGAGAATTTGCTGGGAATTTATTGAGAATTTTCTAAGTAATTTACTTTATAATTTACTGAGAATTTTTTGAGTAATTTAATGAGAATTTACAGAGTAATTTACCAAGTAATTTACTGGGAATTTCCTGAGTGATTTACTGGGTAATGTTCTGAGTAATTTACTGAGATTTTATTAAGTAATTTACCGTGAAATTATAAAAAATTTACTTCGAATTTTCTAAATAATTTACTAAGGATTTACAAGGAATTTACTTAGTAATTAATTGAGAATTTACTAAATAATTTTCTGAGAATTTCATTGGAATTTAATTAGTAATTTACTGAGAATTTACTAAGTAATTTATTGGGAATTTATTTAGAATTTTCTAAGTAATTTACTTTATAATTTACTGAGAATTTTTTGAGTAATTTAATTTGAATTTACTGAGTAATTTACCGAGTAATTTACTTAGCAATTTACTAGGTAATGTTCTAAGTAATTTACTGAGATTTTATGGAGTAATATACCGTGAAATTATGAAAAATTTACTTCGAATTTTCTAAATAATTTACTAAGGATTTACAAGGAATTTACTGAGTAATTAATTGAGACTTTACAGAATAATTTTCTGAGAATTTCTTGGGAATTTAATTAGTAATTTACTAAGAATTTACTAAGTAATTTACTAAGAATTTACTGGAATTTATTGAGAATTTTCCAAGTAATTTACTTTAGAATTTATTGAGAATTTTCTGAGTAATTTAATGAAAATTTACTGGGTAATTTACGGAGTAATTTACTGGGTATTTACTGAGTGATTTACTCAGAATTTACTGAGTAATTTACTTAGCAATTTACTGGTAATGTTCTGAGTAATTTACTGAGAATTCAATGAGTAATTTACTGAGATTTTATTGAGTAATTTACCGTGAAATTTTGAAAAATTTACTACGAATTTTCTAAATAATTTACCAAGGATTTACAAGGAATTTACTGAGTAATTAATTGAGAATTTGCTGAATAATTTTTTGAGAATTTCTTGGGATCTTAATTAGTAATTTACAGAGAATTTACTAGAAATTTATTGAGAATTTTCTAAGTAATTTACTTTATAATTTACTGAGAATTTTCTGAGTAATTTAATGAGAATTTGCTGAGTAATTTACCAAGTAATTTACTGGGAATTTCTGGAGTGATTTACTCAGAATTTACGGAGTAATTTACTTAGCAATTTACTGGGTAGTGTTCTGAGTAATTTACTGAGAATTCAATGAGTAATTTACTGAGATTTTATTGAGTAATTTACCGTGCAATTATGAAAAAATTACTTTGAATTTTCTAAATAATTTACTGAGGATTTACAAGGAAGTTGCTTAGTAATTAATTGAGAATTTACTGAATAATTTTTTGAGAAATTCTCGGGAACTTAATTAGTAATTTACTGGGAATTTATTAAGAATTTTCTATGTAATTTAATTTATAATTTACTGAGAATTTAATGAGTAATTTAATTTGAATTTATTGAGTAATTTACCGAGTAAGTTACCGGGAATTTACTGAGTAATTTACTTAGCAATTTAC
Source organism: Camellia sinensis (assembly GCF_004153795.1). Lineage (NCBI taxonomy): Eukaryota > Viridiplantae > Streptophyta > Magnoliopsida > Ericales > Theaceae > Camellia > Camellia sinensis. The sequence goes on along the minus strand of NW_021037510.1, from coordinate 4,828 downwards.
TGGGTAATGTTCTGAGTAATTTTCTGAGAATTCAATGAGTAATTTACTAAGATTTTATTGAGTAATTTACCGTGAAATTATGAAAAATTTACTTCGAATTTTCTATATAATTTACTGAGGATTTACTAGATATTTACCTAGTAATTAATTGAGAATTTACTGATAATTTACTAAGTAATTTACTGAGAATTTACTGGGAATTTATTGAGAATTTTCTAAGTAATTTACTTTAGAATTTACTGAGAATTTTCTGAGTAATTTAATGAAAATTTACTGGGTATTTACTAAGTGATTTACTCAGAATTTACAGAGTAATTTACTTAGCAATTTACTGGGTAATGTTTTGTGTAATTTACTAAGAATTCAATGAGTAATTTACTGAGATTTTATTGAGTAATTTACCGTGAAATTTTGAAAAATTTACTACGAATTTTGTAAATAATTTACTGGGGATTTACTAGGAATTTACTGAGTAATTATTTGAGAATTTAATGTATAATTTAATGAGAATTTCTCGGGAACTTAATTAGTAATTTACTGAGAATTTACTAAGTAATTTACTGGGAATTTATTTAGAATTTTCTAAGTAATTGAATTTATAATTTATTGAGAATTTTTTGAGTAATTTAATTTGAATTTACTGAGTAATTTACCGAGTAATTTACTGGGTAATTTTTTGAGAATTCAATGAGTAACTTACTGAGATTTTATTGAGTAATTTACCGTGAAATTATGAAAAATTTACTTCGAATTTTCTATATAATTTACTGTGGATTTACTAGAAATTTACCGAGTAATTAATTGAGAATTTTCTGAATAATTTACTGAGAATTTCTTGGGAATTTAATTAGTAATTTACTCAGAATTTTCTAAGTAATTTACTGGGAATTTATTGAAAATTTTCTAAGTAATTTATTTTATAATTTACTGAGAATTTTCTAAGTAATTTAATGAGAATTTACTGAGTAATTTTCTGAGATTTTATTGAGTAATTTGCCGTGAAATTTTGAAAAATTTACTACGAATTTTGAAAATAATTTACTGAGGATTTACTAGGAATTTACTGAGTAATTAATTGAGAATTTATTGGGAATTTCTTGGGAATTTAATTAGTAATTTACTTAGAATTTACGGGGAATTTATTGAGAATTTTCTAAGTAGTTTACTTTATAATTTACTGAGAATTTTCTGAGTAATTTAATGAGAATTTAATGAGTAATTTAGCATGTAATTTACTGGGAATTTCCTGAGTGATTTACTCAGAATTTACTGAATAATTTACTTAGCAATTTACTGGGTAATGTTCTGAGTAACTTACTGAGAATTCAATGAGTAATTTACTGAGATTTTATTGAGTAATTTATCATGAAATTATGAAAAATTTACTTCGAATTTTCTAAATCATTTAATGAGAATTTACTGAGTAATTTACTTAGCAATTTACTGGGTAATGTTCTGAGTAATTTACTGAGAATTGAACGAGTAATTTACTGAGATTTTATTGAGTAATTTACCGTGAAATTATGAAAAATTTACTTCAAATTTTCTAAATAATTTACAGAGGATTTACAAGGAATTTACTTAGTAATTAATTGAGAATTTACTGTATAATTTTTTGAGAATTTCTTTGGAATTTATTTAGTAATTTACTGAGAATTTACTAAGTAATTTATGGGGAATTTATTTAGAATTTTCTAAGTAATTTACTTTATAATTTACTGAGAATTTTCTGACTAATTTAATTTGAATTTACTGAGTAATTTACCGAGAAATTTACTTAGCAATTTATTGGGTAATGTTCTGAGTAATTTACTGTGATTTTATAGAGTAATATACCGTGAAATTTTGAAAAATTTACTTCGAATTTTCTAAATAATTTACTCAGGATTTACAAGGAATTTATTGAGTAATTAATTGAGAATTTACTGAATAATTTTCTTAGAATTTCTTGGGAATTTAATTAGTAATTTACTAAGAATTTACTGAGAATTTATTGGAATTTATTGAGAATTTTCCAAGTAATTTACTTTAGAATTTACTGAGAATTTTCTGAGTAATTTAATGAAAATTTACTGGGTAATTTACGGGGTAATTTACTGGGTATTTACTGAGTGATTTACTCAGAATTTACGGAGTAATTTACTTAGCAATTTACTGGTAATGTTCTGAGTAATTTATTGAGATTTCAATGAGTAATTTACTGAGATTTTATTGAGTAATTTACCGTGAAATTTTGAAAAATTTACTACGAATTTTCTAAATAATTTACTTTATAATTTACTGAGAATTTTCTGAGTAATTTAATGAGAATTTACTGAGTAATTTACCATGTAATTTACTAGGAATTTCTGGAGTGATTTACTCAGAATTCACTAAGTAATTTACTTAGCAATTTACTGGGTAATGTCCTGAGTAATTTACAGAGATTTTATTGAGTAATATACCGTGAAATTATGAAAAAATTACTTTGAATTTTCTAAATAATTTACTAAGGTAAGGATTTACAAGGAATTTACTGAGTAATTAATTGAGAATTTACTGAATAAGTTTCTGAGAATTTCTTAGGAATTTAATGTATTTTTACTGAGAATTTAGAGAATTTATTGAGAATTTTCTAAGTAATTTACTTTAGAATTTACTGAGATTTTCTGAGATTTAAAGAAATTTACTGGTAATTTATGGAGTGATTTAATGGGTATTTGCTGAGTGATTTACTCAGAATTTGCTGAGTAATTTACTTAGCAATTTTACTTGTAATGTTCTGAGTAATTTACTTGAGAATTCAATGAGTAATATACTGAGATTTTATTAAGTAATTTACCGTGAAATTTTAAAAATTACTTCGAATTTTCTAAATATTTACTGAGGATTTACAAGGAATTTACAGAGTAATTAATTGAGATTTACTGAATAATTTCTGTGAATTTCTCGGGACTTAATTATAAATTTATGGAGGAATTTACTAAGTAATTTGTGGGAATTATTGTGAATTTTCTAAGTAATTTACTTTATAATTTACTGAGAATTCAATGAGTAATTTCCTGAGATTTTATTGAGTAATTTACCGTGAAATTTTGAAAAATTTACTTCAAATTTTCTATATAATTTACTAAGGATTTACATGGAATTTACTCAGTAATTAATTGAGAATTTACTGAATAATTTTTTGAGAATTTGTTCGGAATTTAATTAGTAATTTACTGAGAATTTACTGTGAATTTATTGAGAATTTTCTATGTAATTTACTTTAGAATTTATGAGAATTTTCTAAGTAATTTAATGAGAATTTACTGAGTAATTTACGAGATAATTTACTGGTATTTACTGAGTGATTTACTCAGAATTTACTGAGTAATTTACTTAGCAATTTACTTGGGTAATGTTTCTAGTAATTTACTGAGAATTCAATGAGTAATTTACTGAGATTTTATTGAGTAATTTACCGTGAAATTATGAAAATTTTACTTCGAATTTCTAAATAATTTACTGAGGATTTACAAGGAATTTACTGAGTACTTAATTGAGAATTTACTGATATTTTCTGAGAATTCTTGGGAATTTAATTAGTAATTTACTGAGAATTTACTAGTAATTTATTGGGAATTTACTGAGATTTTCTAAGTAATATTACTTTATAATTTACTAAGAATTTTCTGAGTATTTAATGTGAATTTACTGAGTAATTTATTCGGGAATTTACTGAGTAATTTCTTCGCAATTTCTGGTAATGTTCTGAGTAATTTTCTGAGAATTCAATGAGTAATTTACTGAGATCTTATTTAGTAATTTACCGTGGAAATTATGAAAAGTTTACTTTCAAATTTCTATATAATTTACTGAGATTTACTTTGAAATTTACCGAGTAATTAATTGAGAATTTACTGAATAATTTCTGGAGAATTTCTTGGGAATTTTATTAGAATTTTACTGAAAATTTACTAAGTAATTTGCTAAAGTTACTGGAAATTTATTGAGAATTTTCTAAGTAATTTACTTTATAATTTACTGGGAATTTTCTGAGTAATTTAATTAGAATTTACGAAGTAATTTACCGAGTAATTTACTGAGAATTTCTGAGGAATTTACTTAGCAATTTACTAGTAATGTTCTGAGTAATTTACTGAGAATTGAATGAGTAATTTACCGTGAAATTATGAAAATTTACTTCGAATTTTCTAAATAATTTACTGAGGATTTACTAGGAATTTGCTTAGTAATTATTGAGATTTACTGAATAATTTTCTTGAGAATTTCTTGGGAATTTAATTAATAATTTACTGAGAATTTACTAAGTAATTTTTCGGAATTTATTGAGAATTTTCACAGTAATTTACTTTATAATTTACTGAGGAATTTTCTGAGTAATTCAATGAGATTTTACTGAGTAATTTATGGGCATTTTCTGAGTGATTTACTCAGAATTTACTGAGTAATTTACTTAGCAATTACTGGGTAATGTTCTGAGTAATTGTGACAATTCATTTGAGTATTTACTGAGAATTTATTGGGTAATTTACCGTGAAATTATGAAAAAATTTACTGAATAATTTTCTGAGAATTCTTGGAATTAATTAGTAATTTACTGAGATTTACTAAGTAATTTATTGGAAATTACTGAGAATTTTCTAATATTATTTACTTATAATTTTACTGAGATTTCTGAGTATTTAATGTGAATTTACTGAGTAATTACCGAGTAATTTACCGGAATTTAATGAGTAATTTTTCTTAACCAATACTGGGGTAATGTTCTGAGAATTCAATGAGTAATTTACTGAGAATTTATTTAGTTATTACCATGAAATTATGAACAGTTATCTCTCTCTTT
>NW_021037509.1:0-10150 GCF_004153795.1 Camellia sinensis | reverse complement strand
TGCATTTGTAGACTTTGACTTGTTTTGCCAAAGTAAAGGTCCCTGTCTTGTTTTGTGCTTATGTGATTTGCCTAAGTGTTGTATGCATGCTTTGTTCCTTCCTTGCTGTCTCAAGCCTAGGTCATGCCAAGCCTAGGTCATGTTAAGCCTAGGTCATGTTATGCCTAGGTCATGTCAAGCCCAGGTCATGCCAAGCCATGTCATGTTAAGCCTAGGTCATGCCAAGCCTAGGTCATGCCAAGCCTAGGTCATGTTAAGCCTAGGACCATCTTGGAACCACTTTGGTTGACCTCCACCTTCACCCTGGCATATTAGCCGAGATGTCATCATCTAGGGCGAGGTGTGCATCACTTAGGCCGAGATGTGTATCATCTAGGCCGAGATGTTATCAACTAGGCGTCCTAGATCCTTGATCCTTGCACTTAGTGATCTTGTTCCGGGACTGGAATGACCTAGACCTAGGTGTGGCACATCTAGGCCGAGGTGTGGCACAGCTAGGCCAAGTGTTATCCTTCCTAGCCGAGATCATTGAGACCTTACTTGCCAAAGCCTATGTCCTAATCCGAGATCATTACATGCCGGAGTACCCATGTCACCTTACTTGTTATATACACTTTGTCATACACTTGTCTTGTCATTCTGTCACCTTTTTTAGGAGAGCCAACCAGTCTTTGCCATGTGTCCCAGCAGAGGGTTAAGTCTGCTAGCAGTAGAGAAACCCACATCATTTGTCATATCTTTGCCTTTATAGAGAGAGAAGCTCTAGGAAGAGAGAAGAAGAAGTTCTTAGAGAGAGAACTAGATTTCCAAGCATGATCTTCACACCTTGAACCGTTAGATTCGTGTTATGAGGTTAGATTCTTGATCTACTCTTGTTATTCTTTATATTGATCCGATCACATTGCATGATCTAGCATGATTCATGAGCCATGCATTGATTTAAAGCTTGTTTTAGAAAGAGAAAATGATGTTCTTGTGTTCTTGAAAAAAAACCATGTTTTGATCCAAAAGTTTCTATCAAGATCCATATTTTGTGTTTGTTTTCATAAGATCTTCAAGTATGGGTACCCAGGTCCATATTTTCAAACTCATCTCATGAAATCTCAGATTTTAAATAAAGAAGTTATGATTTTAGCATTCATGTTCTTCATGTTCTTGTCCTTCATGTTCTTCATGTTCATCAATGGGGAAACCCAGATTTCCAGACCTCATTTCCCTAGGTGTGGTCACTGAAACCACTCTTGCCTAGATCTCACACCTAGGCCAAGCATCGTATCTCACCTTGGCCAACCTTGCATGATCACTTGCACCTTAGTCTATCTTACATGCACACCTAGGCCAACCACTTCACACCTAGGCCGACCATGGTACACCCTTGCCGGCACCTTGTAACACCTCGGCAGGCAGCTGCACAGCGAAGCCTAGGTAACCACACCTCGGCCAAGAGGTGTGGGACCTCGGCCAAGACCTCCTGCGTTCACCCAGCTAGGTCATTTTTGCCTAGATCATTTCTGTACATCCATTCCAAGATCTGGTTGGTACCCAGCATGTTTTCCCTAGATGAAAAACAGTGATTTAACTCCCAGCATGTTTTCCCTAGATAAAAAATAGTGATTTAACTCCCAGCATGTTTTACTTTGTCTTGACCTGGTTTTGGAAAGAAATGCCGGGATCATTTTCACTCATGAAAAGCTTGTTTTAAGAATGCATTTCATATCCATCTTTGAGCATCTCTTCTTGTCTTTTTGAAGTGCATTCAATAGACTTTATTATGTATTTGTAGGTCTTGGATCCTTGCCTTAATCCCTACACCCGAAGAGCTATGTGAGTGGTATTTTTAATAAAGCTATGTTATAAAGTTTTGATAAAGCTTTGCTTCGTTTTGAAAAAGTATTTGATCAAGCATGAATGATTATCCCTAGTTTTTGTATCAATTATTATCTTGTTTTGATGACATTCTTGGAAAGTCCTCCCATGCTAGGGGACTTTAAGCCCACGTAGCACCATGTTTGAGAGATCTCTGCCATCGACGGTCTTGTACGGATGACCCCACCGACGGCCTTGTGCTGGTGGATTTGTCTAATCGATTCCGGGTCAATTATTCCCTTGTTTTGTCTGGAATGTCATCCCCCTATGTATTATGTAGATGTTATTAAACATCCCAAGAAGATTTGAAAGATTTGATTGATGAACTTGATTCATCCCATGTTTTGTTACAAGCTATGATTATGTATTGTTTTGATAAAGATCTCGGATATCATTCATTTAAATTTTTATTACTAATATCATTCACTGAGTATCCAAGCTCACCCTCTCCTTATATATATGTAGGTGGCGATCAAGAAGGCAGTGACGCCTAGATGTTATTTGTAAGTTGTTTTGGATTCATTTTGCTAACCTCTTGAAGATTATGTTTTCTTAGTTTTAATTCACTTCTTTTGTATATGTCGACTTGAGAAGCCTTTTGATCAAGATGTAATATGTACTTTATTTTATTTGTATCCAAGTTATAAAACCATGTTAAGATGTATGTCATTTCATTTGATCTATGCACTGCTCTTATGGACTACTTAGATTTAAATATATTGCTTCCGCACATGTAGGCCCCATATGTATACTCTGATTGTTGTGTGAATTTTTTTAAGTTGGCCTTTGGTAATCTCAGATTACTGGCCATCACGGCACCATTCTACTAGGGGCGGAATGGGGTCGTGACAAATTGGTATACAAATTCCTTATAGTACGTTATTCACACACTTTGAGTCCTAAAGAGCATAGGATGTCCCTTAGAATAATGTTAGGATTGCATCATATTGCTTGCTACTTGACAAGGTGTGCATCATCTCGGCATGATCATTTGTTACTTGCATACATGTCTATTTGTTCATTTTGTTTAAAAAGTCACATTGTGCATACTCTTAGCATCATGAAAAGAGGTAGACCTCCAGTTAGCCGAGATTAATCCGAGGACAGGTTAGACAGATTAGAAAGGATGGTAGAGGGTTTGGTCCATGAGTTGAGGCAAACAAGGCAACAGAACACTAGTACTACATCAACTCAGGCCGAGTAGATAGATGGCCGACATGCAGTTCCACCTCCACCTCCTCCAGTGCCGCAAGTGCCTCCACAACCAGCTTTATATGGGGATGGCACAATAACTTTGATTAAAGAATTCAAGAAGATGAATCCGCCAAAGTTCCATGGGGGTATAGAGCCAATGAAGGCAGAAACATGGGTTCTTGAGATGGAAAAGTTGTTTGAGGTCTTTCCCAGCACCGACGCTCAGAAGGTATCATTGACAGCATTCACACTGGACGACGATGCTCTTAGGTGGTGGATGATGATCCGAGAAAGTAATCCAGACTTGACTTGGGCCAGATTTTTGGAGTTATTCTACGACAAGCATTTTCCTTTTAGTATCCGAGATCGCAAGACCACAGAATTCCAGACTTTGACACAGGGTAACAAAACAGTGGCTGAATATGATCGGGCTTTCACCGAGTTGGCAAGGTATGCACCTCACATGGTCAGTAACGAATACAGGAAAGCTAGGAAGTTTGAGAGTGGACTTCGGAGACCAATACAAGATCGGGTTAATATGCACAACACACCGACTTATGCCGGAGTGTTAGATAAGGCCATCCTGGCAGAAACTAACTTGAACAAATACCAGAGTTCAGGAGAGAATCAGAGAAAGAGGTAGGACTATGACAATCGCCAAGCACCGTCCAACGTCAATAAGAAGGTAAATGTGGGTTAATTCAAGCAACTCAAATCATGAGAGTGGCACCAAGCCGACATGTACAAGTTGCGGGATGCGACATTTTGGAGTTTGTCATCAGGCATCTGGGGCATGCTTTGAGTGCGGTGAGATGGGGAATCATATCAAGGATTGTCCCAAGGTAAAGGCTAAAGATGGTAAGAAAAGATGAGAATCTGACATCCAGAGTTGTTTTGAGGGCAAGGTAACTTAAGTTTGGGGACCAAATTTCTTTAAGGAGGGTAGAATGTAATAACCCACATTCAGGTCTTAGTCATGTTCATGTGCATTTGCATGATTTTGTCTTGTTAAGCTTGCATTTGTAGACTTTGACTTGTTTTGCCTAAGTAAAGGTCCCTGTCTTGTTTTGTGCTTATGTGATTTGCCTAAGTGTTGTATGCATGCTTTGTTCCTTCCTTGCTGTCTCAAGCCTAAGTCATGCCAAGCCTAGGTCATGTCAAGCCTAGGTCATGCCAAGCCTAGATCATGTTAAGCCTAGGACCATCTTGGAACCACTTTGGTTGACCTCCACGTTCACCCTGGCATATTGGCTGAGATGTCATCATCTAGGCCAAGGTGTGCATCACCTAGCCTGAGATGTGTATCATCTAGGCGTTCTAGATCCTTGATCCTTGCACCTAGTGATCTTGTTCCGGGACTGGAATGACCTAGACCGAGGTGTGGCATAGCTAAGCCAAGTGTTATCCTTCCTAACCGAGATCATTGAGACCTTAATTGCCGAAGCCTATATCCTAATCCGAGATCATTACATGCTGGAGTGCCCATGTCACCTTACTTGTTATATACACTTTATCATACACTTGTCTTGTCATTCTGTCACCCTTTTTAGGAGAGCCAACCAGTCTTTGCCACGTGTCCCAGCAGAGGGTTAAGTCTGCTGGCAGTAGAGAAACCCACATCATTTGTCATATCTTTGCCTTCATAGAGAGAGAAGCTCTAGAAAGAGGGAAGAAGAAGTTCTTAGAGAGAGAACTAAATTTCTAAGCTTGATCTTCACACCTTGAACCGTTAGATTCATGTTTTGATGTTAGATTCTTGAACTACTCTTATTGTTCTTTATATTGATCCGATCACATAGCATGATCTAGCATGATTCATGAGCCATGCATTGATTTAAAGCTTGTTTTAGAAAGAGAAAATGATGTTCTTGTATTCTTGAAAGAAAACCAGTTTTGATCCGAAAGTTTGTATCAAGATCCATGTTTTTGTGTTTGTTTTCATAAGATCTTCAAGTATGGGTACCTAGGTCCATGTTTTCAAACTCATCTCATGAAATCTCAGATTTTGAATAAAGAAGTTATGATTTTAGTATTCATGTTCTTCATGTTCTTGTCCTTCATGTTCTTCATGTTCTTGTCCTTCATGTTCATCAAGGGGGAAACCCAGATTTCTAGACCTCATTTCCCTAGGTGTGGTCACTGAAACCACTCTTGCCTAGATCTCACACCTAGGCCAAGCATCGTATCTCACCTTGGCCAACCTTGCACGATCACTTGCACCTTAGTCTATCTTGCATGCACACCTAGGCTAACCACTTCACACCTAGGCCGACCATGGTGCACCCTTGCCGGCACCTTGTAACACCTCGGCAGGTAGCTGCACACCGAAGCCTAGGTAACCACACCTCGGCCAAGAGGTGTGGGACCTCGGCCAAGACCTCCTGAGTTCACCTAGCTAGGTCATTTTTGCCTAGATCATTTCTGTACATCCATTCCAAGACCTGGTTGGTACCCAACATGTTTTCCCAAGATGAAAAATAGTGATTTAACTCCCAACATGTTTTCCCTAGATGAAAAATAGTGATTTAACTCCCAGCATGTTTTACTTTGTCTTGACTTGGTTTTGGAAAGAAATGCTGGGATCATTTGCACTCATGAAAAACTTGTTTTAAGAATGCATTTCATATCCATCTTTGAGCATCTCTTCTTGTCTTCTTGAAGTGCATTCAATAGACTTTATTATGTATTTGTAGGTCTTGGATCCTTGCCTTAATCCCTACACCCGAAGAGCTATATGAGTGGTATTTTTAATAAAGCTATGTTATAAAGTTTTGATAAAGCTTTGCTTCGTTTTGAAAAGTATTTGATCAAGCATGAATGATTATCCCTAGTTTTTGTATCAATTATTATCTTGTTTTAATGACATTCTTGGAAAGTCCTCCCATGCTAGGGGACTTTAAGCCCACGTAGCACCATGTTTGAGAGATCTCTGCCATCGATGGTCTTGTACAGATGGCCCCACCAACGGCCTTGTGCAGGTGGATTTGTCTAATCGATTCTGAGTCGATTATTCCCTTGTTTTGTCCGGATTGTCATCCCCCATGTATTATTTAGATGTTATTAAACATCCCAAGAATATTTGAAAGATTTGATTGATGAACTTGATTCATCCCATATTTTGTTACAAGCTATGATTATGTATTGTTTTGATAAAGATCTCGGATATCATTCATTTAAACCTTTATTACTAATATCATTCACTGAGTATCCAAGCTCACCCTCTCCTTATATATATGTAGGTGGTGATCAAGAAGGCGGTGACGCCTAGATGTTATTTGCAAGTTGTTTTGGATTCATTTTGCTAACCTCTTGAAGATTATGTTTTCTTAGTTTTAATTCACTTCTTTTGTATATGTTGGCTTGAGAAGCCTTTTGATCAATATGTACTTTATTTTATTTGTATCCAAGTTGTAAAACCATGTTAAGATTGTATTGTCATTTCATTTGATCTATGCACACTCTTATGGACTACTTAGATTTAAATATATTGCTTCTCGCACATGTAGGCCCATATGTATACTCTGATTGTGTGTGAATTTTTTAAGTTGGCCTTTGGTAGTCTCGGATTACTGGCCATCACGGCACCATTCTACTAGGGCGGAATGGGGTCGTGAAAAGTTTATAAAATAAAATAAAATTAGGTTTGTTAATCGACGTTAATTGAACACATGAAACTTGGGTTCATTTTCCTGTTAGTGACGAAAATGGTTCAAGTTCGCATAAGGTCAACCACTTCCTTGATCAATCCATGATAAGGATGAGCGTTTGTAGTGTCTTTCGCTTACCATTTATTGAATTGTGTCCCTTGATTCAATAAGTCATCACTACAATGAAACAGATTGCGTCAGATTATGATTTGAGCGAACAATAGCCTACCTTCCTTTGACGTTAATGATAAGGAAGGCAAGGTAGACAAACATCCCACTAAGATACTCTGGCTTTGGGAACTCTGTGTGACCTTTTTGTTCTAAAGGATAAGAACCAACATTCAGTGGCCGGCATGCAGTTTATAGACGACAACCCACTATTAATGGTCCTACCAGCCACTAACTTCTGGGTTGCCGGCCACATTTTCCAGGCAATAGTTTGTCATTTTTTCAGCAAAGCAGAACAGAGGTTTTGAGGTGGAAAAAACAGTGCAATTTCTTATACTGTGTAACAGAGCATCCGAAAGCAAAATCGGAGACATATCGGGGTGAAAATCTGCATCCAGCATGAGAATCCCTCGCATCAGATCTATCAAAATGATGTTTTATATCAGTCATTTATGCTATGAGTACGGACTTCAGTTAATTAATTAGTTAGAATAGCAGTTAGTTTTCTGTGTTGTACTTAATGTTAATAGTTAGAACAGGCTAGTTAAATTGTTGTTTATAATAATAGTTAATTTAGCTAGTATTGCAGCTTAATACTGCTCTTCATTATTTTAATAGTAGTTAATAGTCAATTAATTAGCTAAGTTCATTTAGAGACCTCTTGTGCGCAGGCCAAACTTTAATAAAAGTGTATGTTTCCAACCCGAGTCTTTCTCTTTTTATTTATTGCTTTATGGATGGTAGTTTAAACATCATGTTTTTCTTGTTAGCATTTACTTAAAAAGTGATTGCATCTACTTTGTCTTACATTGAATTGAAGCTCGTTCCATTCATTCTAACAAGATTCTAGTTTACATACTTTGTTGTACAAACGTGTTAAACCACATGCTATTAAGTTTATTAATGGCATAATTAGTGGTCGAGCTTATAGTTTACATCATTACATCGTGTTTGCAAGACATCTTTCTATAGTTAGGGGCATGCATGTTTCTAAAACTTTGTTCTTTTGGCTTGCCTTGGAAACAAGTGAGCATTTTTGTGCTTTTGCACTTCCATGTGTGTGTTGTTGCCCATGCTAAATGCTTGCCATAGTACAAAGTGGTTTAATTAATAAATTACTTGGAATGTTTGCTGATGAAGGCTAGATTACTTGAATTGGAACTAATTTGAGATATATATATTTATGATCACCTCTTTCATGTACCATTATTCGAAACACGTGTTAAAAAACAAATATTGAGATCAAAAGTGTCTTCAATTTTTGCAATTAGTCTATACTTGTGTGTGCATCACATTATAATGTTAGCCAATAAACCGAAACAAGAGCATATATGTAAATAGATTCTAAGATTCATGATTTAATAAGAAGCCATCTTTGATCGGTGTGAGTGGGTGTCTCAATTCATAACCTTTCCCCTTCATAACTAAGTTTCAAGCCGAAGACAATTTTGTGATGACGGACAATGTGCCTTCGACGCATGTCATTGGTTTCCTAATTTCCCAACAAATATTAGTGGCACTCTGTAGTCTGGGCAAAAATAGTCCATTTTTGGCATTTGATTCTAAAATTAAGTTTTCCAAACAGAAATTTGACGGATTAGACTTATTTTAGTTATATTTATTCACATCTACACTGTATGAATCAAATTCAGAAACCACTGGGAGTCGAATTGTTAGGTAGGGTTATCATATCCAAAAGGAGACAAAAAGTTAAGCTATAACAAATCGATCGTTCCACTTCTTAGGATAGCAACGACTGACTACTTGATTTATTTGATTAACTGTTTAACCCATGACTAAGGATGCTAGTGAGAGTAATCCATGATGAAATTTGAATTAATTTAAATGTGTTTGCATATATTTTATATCTGGTGATCATAAGAAATACTGTTCATGTCTTCATATTTGATTCCCGATGATAATGAGTTTTGATATCGGCTATCCAATCACTGGACTGAGTCGTTGGTATATGTGTGTTTAATTTTGGGAAATTATTTACTCTATTCTAGGTTTAGATGAAAATCGATCAAACGATATTAATTAATAAACTAATTAACTCCGTTGCTTAAGTGTTCAAGCCAAGATTATATTAATCAAATTTCACAAACATGTATAGCGCCCATTTGACTTCCACTTGTTCATTTTGCGTAACTCATTTCTTCATTTTGAAAAAGCTCTAAAACGTTGAGGGGAGTGAGAAGAGTGGGATTGGAGTCAATTTTGGAGCAGGAATTGAAGACTCAAGCTAATGGACTTGCTAGGAGATTCTTAAGCCATAGAGACTCAAGAATCTGCTTTTGAGCTTAAATGGAAAGCTACGGTAAGAATTCAAGCCCTTTCATGTATGAATTTTCAAGGAAAAATTAATAGTGAGATTGCAAGAATTTATGAACTATGAATGAAGGTTAGGCATGATAATTTCTGCAAGCGACTGCACATCTTCTATCATTTGGAGTTTGATTTTGAAGAATTCTTCACAAGCATGCGATTGATCATGGCCATAGTTTTTGGAAATTCATCAAGTTTCGTTATCCAGTTTTGCTTGTTTGATCTTGTTTGGGATGGAGTTGAAGTTTTATATCAAACTCACGTGTATATGTTTCAAAGTTGAGTGGAAATTTTGCACTAATCTTACATGCTTTGAAACTCTTGATTTTGCGAAGATGATCTTAAAACTCCACTAAGTTTTCCAATATATATTAAGTTTTCCTAATTTTTGGCCAAAAAACGTTAATGTTTAGATAATTTGAGTATTTAAGCTGCGAAGAGCAATCTGGAAATTTCTACGATATGTCTCTGCTCAAGCAAGAACACCTCGAGGCGGACCACAGTTGTGATCTTGCACTTCCGCTTCGAGCGCCTAATAATGTGGTCGAGGCTAAATGCATGCTCCTAGAAGTTTACCGATTTTTGCAAACCGCTCGAATGACTGTCAGCATGCGTTGAGCAGAAACAATTTCAACAACCAGTACTTTTTGCAAAGTTTATAGAACCGCTCGAGCAAAGTGAGTTGAGCATCGGGCGAACATCACATGTCTTGGACGTCCGCTCGACGAAGGAAGTTTGCTCTCGTAGCAATGGACCCTTAATTATTTCAACATATCTTAGTGTTTGAATATATGTTTTGGCCATTCCTTGTTACATCCCTATCGCATTCCTAAGCCCTAGGTTAAGACATAATAAATGAGGATAAGAAGTAGAAAAACACACCAAAAGAAGAAAGAACTCAGTTAATAAAGTGTCAGTGTGTAATTCATACGTATTCGTTCTGTACT
>NW_021037508.1:0-10605 GCF_004153795.1 Camellia sinensis | reverse complement strand
TACTGGGAATTTTCGTGGAATTTACAAAGTAATTTAATGAGAATTTTCTGAGTAATTTACTGGGAATTTACTGAGTGATTTACTCCGAATTTACTTAGTAATTTACGTAGCAATTTACTGGGTAATGTTATGAGTAATTTACTAAGAATTCAATGAGCAATTTACTGAGATTTTATTGAGTAATTTACCGTTAAATTATGAAAAATTTACTTCAAATTTTCTAAATAATTACTGAGGACTTACTGAGAATTTACTGAGTAATTAACTGAGAATTTACTGAATAATTTACTGAAAATTTCTTGGGAATTTAATTACTAATTTACTGAGAATTTACTGTGAATTTTTTGAGAATTTCCTTAGTAATTTAATTTATAATTTTTGGGAATTTACTAAGTATTTGAATGAGAATTTACTGAGTAATTTACCGAGTAATTTACTGGGAATTTACTGAGTGATTTACTCGGAATTTACTGAGTAATTTACTTAGCAATTTACTGGGTAATGTTCAGAGTAATTTACTGAGAATTCAATGAGTAATTTACTGAGATTTTATTGAGTAATTTATAGTGAAATTAAAAAAAATTTACTTCGAATTTTCTAAATAATTTGCCGAGGATTAGTAGGAATTTACTGAGTAATTAATTGAGAATTTACTGTATAATTTACTGAGAATTTCTAGGGAATTTAATTAGTAATTTACTGAGAATTTACTAAGTAATTTACTGAGAATTTACTGGGAATTTATTGAGAATTTTCTAAGTAATTTACTTTATAATTTGCTGAGAATTTTCGAGGAATTTACTGAGTAATCTAATGAGAATTCACTGAGTAATTTACCGAGTAATTTACCGAGAATTTAGTGAATGATTTACTCGGAATTTACTGAGTACTTTACTTAGCAATTTACTGGGTAATGTTCTGAGTAATTTAGTGAGAATTCAAAGAGTAATTTACTGAGATTTTATTGAGTAATTTACCGTTAAATTATGAAAAAATTAATTCAAATTTTCTAAATAATTCTTGAGGATTTACTAGGAATTTACTGAGTAATTAATTGAGAAGTTACTGAATAATTTACTGAGAATTTCTTGGGAATTTAATTATTAATTTTCTGGAAATTTATTGAGAATTTTCTAAGTAATTTACTTTATAATTTACTGAGAATTTTCTGGGAATTTACTGAGTAATTTAATGAGAATTTACTGTGTAATTTACCGAGTAATTTACTGGGAATTTACTGAGTGATTTACTCAGAATTTACTGAGTACTTTACTTAGCAATTTACTGGGTAATGTTCTGAGTAATTTAGTGAGAATTCAACGAGTAATTTACTGAGATTTTATTGAGTAATTTACCATGAAATTATGAAAAATTTATTTAGAATTTTCTAAATAATTTACTGAGGATTTACTAGAAATTTACTGAGTAATTAATTGAGAATTTGCTGAATAATTTACTAAGAATTTCTTGGGAATTCAATTAGTAATTTACTGAGAATTTACTACGTAATTTACTGAGAATTTACTGGAAATTTATTGAGAATTTTCTAAGTAATTTACTTTATAATTTGTTGAGAATTTTCTGGGAATTTACTGAGTAATTTAATGAGAATTTACTGAGTAATTTGCCGAGTAATTTACTGAAAATTTACTGAGTGATTTAATCTGAATTTACTTAGTACCTTACTTAGCAATTTACTGGGTAATGTTCTGAGTAATTTACTGAGATTTTATTGAGTAATTTACCGTGAAATTATGAAAAATTTACTTCGAATTTTCTAAATAATTTATTGAGGAGTTACTAGGAATTTAATTAGTAAGTATTTGGAATTTACTGAATAATTTAGTGAGAATTTCTTGGGAATTTAATTTGTAATTTACTGAGAATTTACTAAGTAATTTACTGTGAATTTATTGGGAATTTATTGAGAATTTTCTAAGTAATTTACTTTATAATTTGCTGAGAATTTTTGGGAATTTACTGAGTAATCTAATGAGAAATCACTGAGTAATTTACCGAGTAATTTACCGAGAATTTAGTGAATGATTTACTCAGAATTTACTGAGTACTTTACTTAGCAATTTACTGGGTAATGTTCTGAGTAATTTATTGAGAATTCAAACAGTAATTTACTGAGATTTTATTGAGTAACTTACCGTGAAATTATGAAAAATTTACTTCGAATTTTCTAAATAATTCCTGAGCTTTTACTAGGAATTTACAGAGTAAATAATTGAAAAGTTATTGAATAATTTACTGAGAATTTTTTGGAAATTTAATTAGTAATTTACTGGGAATTTATTGAGAATTTTCTAAGTAATTTACTTTATAATTTACTAAGAATTTTCTGGGAATTTACTGAGTAATTTAATGAGAATTTACTGTGTAATTTATCGAGTAATTTACTGGGAATTTACTGGGTAATGTTCTGAGTAATTTAGTGAGGATTCAATGAGTAATTTACTGAGATTTTATTGAGTAATTTACCGTGAAATTATGAAAAATTTACTTCAAATTTTCTAAATAATTTACCGAGGATTTACTAGGAATTTACTGAGTAATTAATTGAGAATTTGCTGAATAATTTACTAAGAATTTCTTGGGAATTCAAGTAGTAATTTACTGAGAATTTACTACGTAATTTACTGAGAATTTACTGGAAATTTATTGAGAATTTTCTAAGTAATTTACTTTATAATTTTTTGAGAATTTTCTGGGAATTTACTGAGTAATTTAATGAGAATTTACTGAGTAATTTAATGAGAATTTACTGAGTAATTCACTGAGTAATTTACTGGAAATTTATTGAGTGATTTATTCTGAATTTACTGAGTACTTTACTTAGCAATTTACTGGGTCATGTTCTGAGTAATTTACTGAGATTTTATTGAGTAATTTACCGTGAAATTATGAAAAATTTACTTCAAATTTTCTAAATAATTTACTGAGGAGTTACTAGGAATTTAATTAGTAAGTAATTGAGAATTCACTAAATAATTTAGTGAGAATTTCTTCGGAATTTAATTAGTAATTTACTGAGAATTTACTAAGTAATTTACTGAGAATTTATTGGGAATTTATTGAGAATTTTCTAAGTAATTTAATTTATAATTTACTGAGAATTTTCTGGAAATTTGCTGAGTCATTTACCAAGTAATTTACTAGGAATTTACTGAGAGATTTACTCGAAATTTACTGTTCTGAGTAATTTACCTTAGCAATTTTACACACTGGGGGAGGTGTTCTGGAAGTAAAATTGTGCCTAAACATCAAATGAGTAAGTTTACTATAGAGAAATTTTTATGAGTATTTAACTACGTGAAATTAATGAAAAGAATTATGTATTTCGATTTTTCTGAATATTTATTGAGGATCCACTTGGAATTTACTGAGGTAGTACTATCATTGAGAATTTATTCTGAATATGCATTTACTGAGAATTTCTTGGGAATTTACTAGTAACTTCACTGGAGATCAAGTAATACTAGATGGTCTGACCAAGTATACATTGAGAATGTCTATATATGAGATTTATAAGTTTATGTTTATAATTTACTGCTGTAATGTTTTCTAGCGAATTTACTAAGTAAGTTAATTCGAATTTACTGGATTTGTAAATTTTTCAGGTATATTTACTGGGAATTAGCTGATGTGATGTTATTCGGAAGTCTTATGAATACTTTACGTTAGACAATTTATGTGCTAATGTTTCTGGTCACAGGTCGCAATAATTAGTGAGAAATTCATGAAAGAGTAATTTACTGAGTTGTTATTAAGTAAACTTACTCAGTGGAAGATTGATGAAAATTTAGCTTCGAATTTTCTAAATAATTACTGTAGAGTGATTTAAATGGAATTTACTGTAGGAATAATTTGAGAATTCTACTGATATACATTTACTGAGAATTTCTTAGGATTTAATTAGTATTGTACTGACAATTATAAGTAAGTTGCTGGAACATTCTACTGGGGCATTTAAGAGAGATTTCTTAATAATCTATATCTTTATAATGTTAGTAAGAGAGAAATTTTGTCTGGGAATTTTCTGAGTAATTTAATGCGCAGATTTACTGAAATCATAATATATAATCCGGAATTTAACTGGAAATTTAACTGAGAGTGAGTTTAATTGTGAATTGTTACTAAGTCTAGCTTACTTACAGCATTTAACTGAGGGAATGTTCTCAGTAGATTTATCGAGAAGTTCAAATGAGTAATTTACCTGGAGATTTTATTGGAGGTAATTTACCGGTGAAATTAGAAAAGGAATTTACTTGCGAATTTTCCAAAATAATTTCTCTGAGGAGTTACCTAGGAAGTTTAATTAGTGAGTAAGTGTGGAGGAATTTTTCTGAACTAATATTTTGAAGTGCAGTAGTTCTGTATACGTATGGAATTTAATTAGTTGAAGTTTACTGAAATGTTACTGGAATTTATAGGAGAAATTTCTAAGGTAATCTTTTACGTTTAGTAATTTACGGAGAGAATTTTTTCTGAAGTTTGCTGAGTCATTTACCGAGGTAAATTTTACTAGGAATTTTACTGAGAGAATTTTCTCGAAATTTACTGCGAGTATTACTCTGCGCAAATATACTAAAGGATAATTGTTGCTGAGTACTTTAACCAAGAAACTTCAAGAGTAAGTTTAAACCTGAGATTTTATTGAGACTACTTTACGCTGGGTAAAATATGATGAAAATTTATTTCGGAATTTTCTGAATAATTTTACTACGGATTTTATCTTAGGCGCAATTTCTGAGTAATTAATTGGAATACCGAAATAATTTAACTGAGATTTCCTTGGTAATGAAAGTTAGTAATTCAGAGAATGCTTACGCAAGTTAATTTACTGCAGATATGTCTGGGAAATTACTTAATTGAGTATAATTTTCTAACAGTAATCTTAAATTCGAATTTTACCTGAGTAATTTTTCGAGTTAATGTAGTGAAAATTTACTGAGTGATTTTTCAGAATTTACTATTGAGTCACTTTGAACTTAGACAATTATGCTGGGCGTAATGTCTCTGAGTCAATATAGATGAGAATTCAAAGAGCAATTCTACCTGGAGTATTGTATTAAGAAATATACTACCGTAAATTATGCAATAAATTGCTTCTGTTTCGAGAGAAATAACTTTCTGAGGATTAACTTCAGGGAATTTACTGAGGACTTAATTGAGAATCGTACTATAATTTTGACCTTGCAACAAGATGTATCTTGGGATAGTTAAATTAGTCGATTTTACTCAGAGAAAATGTAGGAAGTAATATTAGCTAGAGTAGATTTATATTCTGGTGAATCACAGTATTAGAAGTAATTTTTCTAAGTAATTTATCGTATTATGATTCACTGTCGAGAATGTCTAGGAATTTTCTCGAGCACTACTTAGATTGAGACGTCAACTGAGACTAAATTTACCGGGTAATTTGTACAGTGTACAAAATTTACTGAGCTATGACTTTATTTGAATTTACTGAGCACTTACTTAGCAATTTATGAGGTGACACCTGTTCTGAGTAAATTTACTAAGAATTCCAATGAGTAATTTACTAGAGATTTTTTGAGTAAATGTACACCGGAGGTTGATAATTGATGAAAAATTGACAATCGAAATCTTTCACAATAATATTACTGAGGAGTACTAGAATTACTTAGTAAGTAATTGAGAAGTTAACTGAAAATTTAGTGAGAATTTCGATGCGAATTTAATTAGTAAATTTAACTGAAATTACTAAAGTAATTTATTGAGAATTTACTGGAATTGTTGAGAATTTCCTTAAAGTAATTTTTTTAACTTTTTGATAAATTTCACTGAGTCATTTTCATGGGATTTAGGTTTACTAGAGGTATTTACTGGAAATAATGGCTGAGTAAGTTACTAATATTACGAGGTAATGTCTGTGAAGTAAATATACTGAGAATCAATGAGTATTTTACCTTAGATTTTAATTGAGTAATTTACGTAAGTTACTGAATAAATAATACTTCGAACTTTTCTAAAATATAATTAACTGAGCGAGTTACTAGGAATTTAACTTTAAGTAACATCTAATTAGAGAATTTCACTATGAATATATTTACTGGAGAATGAACTTGGGGGAATTAAATTAGTAATATTTAAATTTGAGTAATCGTGTACTCAAAGACAAATTTCTGAGAATTTACTTTAGGAATTTATTGGAGAATTTTTCTAAGTAATTTTTTCTTGTTATACATTTACTACGTGAGAAATTTTTTGTGGAATAACTGAGATTATAATGAGATTTTTTAAACTGAGTAAATACATACCGAGCACATTTATATGGAAATTTATTCTCG
This sequence comes from Camellia sinensis, assembly GCF_004153795.1. NCBI lineage: Eukaryota > Viridiplantae > Streptophyta > Magnoliopsida > Ericales > Theaceae > Camellia > Camellia sinensis. The sequence continues at coordinate 4,285 of NW_021037508.1, read as the reverse complement.
GGTACTTTTTTCTACATATATTTACTGTGGTAATGTCCTAGGTAATTTATTGAGAACTCATGAGAATTTACTCGAGATTTTATTGGAGTTTACCCGATGAAATTATAAAATATATACTTCGAATTTATTCTAAATACATTCGCACTGAGGAGTTACATTGATGAATTATTACTTAGTAATCTGAAGGCTGAGAATTTACTCGAATAATTTAGGTGAGAATTATTCTGAGGAATTAATTAGTCAATTTTCTGAGAATTTACTTAAGTAATTATTCGCCCCAAATTGGGCTATCATGGAATTTATTGAGAAGTTTTCTAAAGACTAATTCTTAACCTTATTACAGTTTACAAGAATTTTCTGGGTATTTAACTCAAGCAAAGTTAAGTGCAGAAATTTCTGAGTAATTCCACCGAGTAATTTACGATGCGAAAATTTTCTAGAAGTGAATGTCTTATCTGAATTTTACTGAGTTACTTACTTAAATTTACTGGGTAAGTTTCTGAGTAATTAAGTGAGAATTCAATGAGCATTTTACTAAGGTACTATTTATTGATTAAAATGTTCACACAGTGAAATATGAAGAAATGATTACTATCGAGAATTTCTCAAATAATTACCTCTAGAGAAGTTACTAGGAAGTTACTTAGTAATAATTGAGAAATTTACTGAGAATAGTTTAGTGAGAATTTCTTGGGAACTTGAAAAATGTATAGGTAATTTACGAGATATTTACTAAGTAATTTTCTGAGAATTTACTGGGACACTTTTATTGAGAATTTTTAAGTAATTTACTTTATAACTACTGAGAAACTTTTAGTGAAATATTACTCAGAGTAATACTTAACGGAGAAGTTACTAATTGAGTAACTTACTGAAAAGTGGAGACGGAGTAATTACTGGAAATTCACTGACTGATTTAGACGAATTTACCGAGTACTTACTAAGAAATTTTGGGTAATGTTCTGAGTAACTTAGTGAGAAATTCATGAGTAATTACTGAGATTTTATTGAGTAATTTACGGAAAAAAATTTAAAACGAACAAATGTGTAACTTCGAATTTCTAAAATAATTTACTGAGGAGTTACGAGGAATTTTATATTAGTAAAGTACATTGAGAATGCAGAATAATGTTGAGTGAGAATTTTCTTGCGAATTTAATTAGTATGATTTATTGATGAATTTACTGAAAGTAATTTTACTGGCAATTTATTGACGATTTTCTAAGAATTGTACTTTATAATTTACTGAGAATTTTCTGGGAATTTCTGATGGTAAACTTTTAATGAGAATGTTACGGGTAATTAACCAGAGTAATTTCTGGAATTTACTAGCTGAGTGTTACTCTGAATGTGTACTGATTGTAATTTGCTTAGTCAATTTACTGGGTATGTTCTCGACTAATGTTAGTGAGAAGCTATTATCAATGAGTAATTCTACTCGGAGGATGCCGAAGGTGATTTTTGTAGTGTAATTTATTGCGGTGAAATCTTGAAAAATTTCACCGTGATTTTATCTAAAATATACTAGTGTGGAATTTACTTAGGGGAACTACTAAGTTAATTAATCGAGAATTTTATAAATAATTCAGTGGGGAATTTACTCCACTTTGGAAAATTTAATTAGTAATTTACTGAGAATTTGCTAAATAATTACATAAAGTATTTATGGGAGAATATCGAGAAATTTCTAAAGTAAGTTACTTCTGATGATTTTGCTGCGAGAGAATTTTTGTGAGGGAATTTACTGGAGTAATGTTAAGTGAGAATTTACTTGAGTAATCTTGCTAAAAAGTAATTTAGAGCTGGGAATTCTACTGAGGTGTTTCTCTGAATTTACTTAGTGAACTTTACTTAGAAACTTTACAAGTAAGTATCTGAGTAATTTACAGAGAATTCAATGAGATTTATTGAGTGATTTTACCGTGAAATTATGCAAAGAGATTTACTTGAATTTTACTTAAATAATTTACTTAAGGGTCTATACAGGAATTCCTCAACTGGAAAGTAAACCTTAAAACTGAGATATTAACATGAGGGAATATTTGCTAAGAAGTTGCTTGTGAGAATTTTAATTAGGTAACTCAAGCTGATAAAATTGTAATGAAGTAATTTACTTAGAGAATGTAGCTGGAAATTATTGAGACACGTTCGAGGAAGTGATGGTCTAAATCTTTATAAGTGACTGAGAATTTCTGTGAATTTTACTATGTCATTACTCGGAGATTACTGAAGTGGATTTACTCCCGAATTACTTAGTAATTTACTTAGCGATTTACTAGGGTAATATGAGTTTGAGTTAATTACAGAGAAGCCTCAAGAGTGAATCTTACTGTCTCCTTTCGATTAAATTATGTGCGTGCCTAATTTGTCTGTGAAATTAATGAAAAATTTACTTCGATTTTCTAAAATAATTAACTGAGCGAATTACCTATTGCGGAATGTTAAACTGGAGTAATTAAGTCAACGAATTTAATGAATATATTAAAGCACTGAGAATTATCTTTAGGGAAATTTAATATACTATTTAACTCTGAGAAGATTGACTAGTAATTTGTATAGAGAAATTTGCTAGCGAATTTATTTTGCTGAATAGAATTTTTCTTGAAGTAATTTACGTTACGTAATAGTTTGGGGAATTGTAACTAAATAATTTACATGAGAATTAATGCAGTAAGTTGAGCAAGTAACGTTTGACCTAGAGGAATATTTACTGAGTTGATTTACTAAGAATTTACCTAAGTAAAATCGCAGATTACATAGCAATTTACTGGGTAATATTTCTGAGTAATTTACGTGGAATTGCAATAGTATTCTACTTGGAGTTGTTATTGAGTAATTTACAGTGAAGATTTGAGGAAAAAAATTGTCACTTCGAATTTTCTAAATAATCTTGCTGAGGATTTTACAGGCATTTACTTGAGATAATTAATTGAGGAATTTAACTTATAAAATTATCGGAGAATTTCTTGGGAATTCATTAGTAATTTAACTGAGAATGTACTTGAAGTATTACTAATGAGAATGTGTATCAGAGAAATTTTATTGAGAATTTTCTAGTATAATTATCTTTAAATAAATTTACTCTGGAGAATTTTCGGGGGAATTTACTGATGTATGTTATGAGATTTACTGAGTAATTTACCGATTAGTGGTATGATTTTACTCAAATTTACTTAGGACTCATGTTCACTCCTTAGCAATTACTAGGTAATCTGAGGTCTGGAAATAATATATGAGAATTCAAAGATAATTTGGAGATCTTGTATTGAGTAGGTTCACCAATCGAATCTATGAAAGTTACTATCTAAATTATTCCCTCAAAATAATCATAACCTGGGATTTACTTAAGGAACATTTACTCGAGTAAGGTCTGAATTGATATAATTGTTATACGTATAGCAATATATGTTACCTGAGAATTGTTATTACAGTGAATTTAGTTAGTAAATTTTCCTGAGGGAAATATTATTGAGAAATATAGTTGCTAGAATTAATTTCTATTATTGAATGTAACTCTGAGATTTCCTATAAGGAATTTACTGAGTACTTATGAGAACTTTAATTGTGTATTTACACGAGGTTTACTAGAGTGTAACTAAGTGATTACTCAGAATTATACTGGTACTTTACTTAGCCAGTTTACTGCGGTTTGGTTCTCAGTATAATTTAAACTGAGAATTACAATCGAATATTTACAAAGATTTTATTGACGTGATTTACAGTGAAATTATAAAAATTTTACTCACAAGCTTTCTAAATACATTTATTGGAGGATATCATAAGGAATATATATGAGTAATAATTGAGAATTTGCTGAATACATTTAACTTGAAGATATTCTTGGAATTCTCAATAGTGAATTACTCGAGAATTTACTACAGTAATTTACTGAAGATTTAATTTTGAGAATTTTCTAGTAATTTACTTTATATTTATTTGAGATGTTCTGGGAATTTACTGAGTAACAGTTTAATGAGAATGTACTGAGCAATTTACCCGCACGCTAACCAATATATCTGGAAATTTATCTGAGTTAATTTAATCTAATTTAACTGAGTACTTTACTTACCAATTTCTGTTAATCGTTTGTCAATTACTTGAGAATTCAATGATAATTTTGTCACGCCCCCAAACCCCCTAGTAGTTTGGTGCCGTGAATGGCCAGTATACCCCGAGGTTACGAAGGCGCGTCTTAACAAAAATCACACACACAGAGTATGAAATGGGGCTTAACAAAGAGCGGAAGCAAAATAACATATAAACTAGTGGTCCATGAGAAGCGTGC
>NW_021037505.1:0-14905 GCF_004153795.1 Camellia sinensis | reverse complement strand
CACAGAGAGAGATAGACAACCGACCATTACGGTCATCTCATTCTCTTTCATAGAGGCAGTTTAACAACATATTTCCACACATGCATTTATAGTTATGCTGCCCTGAAATTCCAGCAAAGTTTCAATACTATATTCCACAGATTCTATATCATATTTAGTATTCATGATTGATATTCCAGTTTCTAAATGCATCCATATGCTTTATTTGTTCATTAATACTCCATTTTGAGGCACAGTTTCAAAATACTTCATTAAATCAAACATTCCAATTGCTGTTACAACTTATGACACTATGTATATGCTCTAAAACGTTCAACGATATAACACGAATTACCGATGCATGGTTACATCACAAACATAGTCGCCGTGATATTCTTCGCGGACTTCGCAACTCCAACTTCCCAAGTGGGCTTCCTCCACCATCAAGTGTTTCCACAAAACCTTTACAAGGGAATGTGCTTTGCCTTCGCAGAGACTTGATCCTCCTATCAAGGACCCGAAACCGGTCTCTCCTCATGACGAGGCATCGCTCACTACCTCCAAGTCGTCCATCTAACATATGGATGGATTCGCCTCATACTTCCGAAGCACTACTCATATGAAACACGTCTCATGTACTGCGCAGACCAACTGCGGTGGTAAAGGCTAAACGATTAAGTACCTCCCCAATCTTTCAAGGATCTCCAAAGGGACGCGTAACCGGAGGGGGATAACGTTTCACATCTTGCCAAAGCTCATCAAACCTCGCATAGGTTGATATTTTCAAAGAAGACATGATCACTACTTCAAATTGCAAAAGCCTCCTCCTACGGTCGGGTATATGACTCCTTGTGTCGACTCCAGGAGCTGTAACAAGCTCCTCACGGATAAGCTACTTTCTCCCGTCGTCTCCCTAATCTAACTCTAGACCAACAAAAGTTGATCACCATCTGCGGCCAAACACACTGGATGACCTACAACAGCGGGTCGCCATAACAAGGCTCAAACGAAGGCCATACGATCTAACTGAAATGTTGTTGTGGGCAAACTCTACAATGGCAAGTGCCTCTCCCACGTCCCATAAAAAGTCAAGGACACACGAACATATCCTCAAGGATCTGAATAGTACCTTGGACTGCCGTCAGTCTGAGGATGATAAGGCCGGTACAAAGGTCAACCTTAGTGCCTCAAGGACTCTGCAAACACTCTCGCCACAACTAGCAGTAAAAGAGAAATCTCTATCTGAAGACATCATCCTGGGCACCGGGGCCAGCAACGTCTCACTCACTGTCCCGAATACAAGTCGGCCGAGATGATCTACCGAACTCTCACGCTGCGATGGAGGAATCAATGTCGCGCGACTTAGTCGAACCTGTCTACACCACCCCCAATGGCATCACTACCTCCGCTAAGTCCTCGTAAGACCTACAATGAAGTCCATAGTGACATGCTCGCCACTTTCACTCGGAATAGGCAAGGGTTGCAACACAACGGCCGCTGGCTCTCATGCTCAGTCTTGCACTTGCTTGGCAAGTAAGGCATCTTCGATAACGAAAACAGCCAACATTCTTCTTCATACCCGCACCAAAACTGGTGACGCACAAATCCGATACATCTTAGTGCCCCTCGTGATGCACCGCAAGGGCGTGAATGATGGAACCTCAGAGTACTTTTACCTCTCGGCAAAGACTCCGGCACAAACAGAACGGTCTCGGTATCGTCACTATCTCGTGGTTCGGAATACCCGTCAAAGACCCTTCTCAACTTTCCATTGGGAGTCTTCTCTCCGGAGGACTCTAACACTCCAGGTCACCTTCTTTGTGCTCTAATACTCGGTCCACAAGTGTAGCGTGCAACAAGGAAACAAGCCGCAGCCTCAACAGATTTGCCCCAGAAGCAAATCAAAACCGCCAAGTGGCACCCAACATTCTCCCATTCTTCGAATGGCATACAAGCAGACATCACTATGGATTTCCTAACTAAGGGCATCGGCCACAACATTGGCTTCCCGGTGATAAGTGCAAATCCAAAAATCATAGTCCTCAAATGAACTACAACCAACCTCTCCTCAAATTCAGTCTCTGTGATAAACTACATACTTCAACACTCTTGTGTCTGAGATACACCTCGACCTCTCACCATACAAAGGTAGTGCCGTCAAAATCTTCAAGGCAAAAGATCACGTACTAACCTAGGTCGTGTGTGGGGGTAATTTTTCCAGTGATTTTCAACTGAGGCGCCATAACCACAAACTTTCCCTTCTTGCATCAACACACAACCCAACCCTCTCGTTGAGGCATCACAATAAAACTGCATAACCAACCTCTCTCATGGAATATCAAGACCGGAGCGGGGCAATCTAACCTTCAACATCTTGGAACGACTTTTCACAAGTCTCACTCAAAACAATTGACTCCTCCGAGTCAGTCTAGTCACGGCTTGAAGCTAACTGGAAAATCTTACACAAACCGATGGTAATATCCAGCTAACCTCAGAAAATTGCGGATCTCAACATGCTCTTAGGCTGTTGCCCCAATCCTTGCAACTCCTCTACTTTGTGATATATAATAGACCACCCCTTCCCGGATACCACATGGCTAAAAGAATTTGACCCTTCTAGCCAGAATCACACTCCCAAACTGTGGCCATACAGCCAGGGCTCTAAGCAATCAGCACCTACTCCATGTGTCTCGGCTCCTCCTAAAAAGCAATAGATAAGATGGTCATCCACCGAAACTGAATCTTTTAACCAAAAAAACGGTCTACAGAATCCCGGAAGATCTGGTTCATCATACATCATAAAGACTGCCGGTTGCATTGGTGAGCCCAAATGGCAATCACCAGAAATCAATAATGGCCATACCGCGTAACGGAATGCCGTCTTAGGAATACCCCTCCCTACCTCAACTGGTGTAACCCGATCTCAAGTCTATCTTAGCGAAACAATGGGCAACCCTTCAAGCTGGTCAACAGATCACTATAACGGCGCATAGGTACTTATTCTTGACAGCGTAGCCCGATTCCAACTTTTAAGGAGTCTATACAGCACTCAAGGCACCATCTTTCTTTTAGCCAGAGGGCCGGTGCTCCCACGAAAACCAGGCGAACAAACACCCTTTCTAGCATTTCCTGGAGCTGAACTCTTCAACTGCAATCACTCGGCTGAGGCAAAACGATAAGGGTGCATAGAAATCGGTGCTGGTTGCGGGCAGCTAAACAATAAGAGAACCCCATCTCTCGGTGAGGGTGGCAAACTAACGAGATCCTCGGGAAATATCTGAATACTCCAAAAGACCACCCTTGGAATACAATCTGTCTCATATCAAAATGCACGACACTAAAAGCTAGAAGTAGAACTAGAAGCTTTTCCGCCTCCGCGGATCATACATCAGATGGCAACACACTACAACCGGGATCCCCCAAGGAAATGGAACACTCCCCGCTCAAGGTCACAAACGTGACCTCTGGCGTAGCAATCATACACCCGTCATGAGATAGCCGCTCCATACCCACAATAATCAAAACCCCTTCATAGGCAGACAACAAAAGGAAAAGAAGTTTATGGTAGGTGACCCTATATACAAACCTCTCACACCTTGTCTTCAAGATCAACTCACACCCAACAGGCGATACTACCCCATAAGGAGATGGCTAACTGTGCAAGCTCCAATCCAAAACAGATGCAAATGCAGTCAATACAAAAGAATGAGAATGCACCCGTATCAATAATAATAGCAACCGAGTGTAAACAGAAAGGTACCTGCTCACTACTGATGAGAGCCGGTACAGGTTGCACGGTACAGCATAAACACGCGCCCTGTAGGCCCTCTGGACCAACTGCTCACCTTCAGAGCAAACGACTGCTGCAACTGACTGGGACGATGAACAGCTTCCAGATTGGCCCTGCAAGGCCTGCACAGTACTGAAGCTGCTGAAAAACTTGTGTCTGCCTAGAACCAGCACCGCAGACCCCACCTCGCGCACACTCGTCGCACATCTTCAGGTGCCCAGGCTGACCAAGTGATAACAAGACAAGGGCTGACCCCTGCCCTGATCTGGCTCTACGGTCTGCTGATAGCATGAAGCACGGCTCTCTGCTCCCTCCCTTGTGGGCAAATGAATCCTTGTGGCCAACTGTTACGCACACTTGTAACAGGTGAATCTCACCTCTGATTACATCTCCCGAGCCTGCAACTCGGCCTGGAAAGGTCGACCTATGCAACACCACCTGAGACCTGCTGAGGGTTACGCACCCTCGTCTCCTGCATCACTGACATCTTGGCTCCTCTTGGAGCCTCTCTTCCTTACTTCTTCCTGCATCATGATTTATTGGCTGCAGCATCAACCAAGCGCCCATAGAAGTCCTCGGATATTGGAACCTCCAACCTCATCTTGAGCCGCTCAACTCTTCTCGACTCAATACACGCGTTCCTCGACACACAAGTTTTAGGTGCGAACCTGGACAAACTAGTGAAAGCAGCCTCATACTCGGCTACTGAGATCAACTGCAAAAGCTGACAGAACTGGTCCTCAGCCTTCTCCTGATCTGATGGAGCAAATACTTCCTTCTGAAAGCCACCACAAAAAGCCTCCCCACGTGCAGCAAACGGCCCCTTGTGTATTTCACGACTGACCTCGCAACCCATTCTTATAGGCTATGAAGGATGCCAAGGTCACTTTCAAAGCTCTGTCTCCTGATGCCAAGGCATCTTCGAACGTCTTTACTCAATTTGCTCCTAAACCACTGCAGCCTTCAGTGGGCTCTTCGAGATCCTCCAATAAACTCGACCGGGTTTAGACCCGGAAGAACCCTTTTCAAGAAGAAAGGCCTGCTTCAACAACCTGGGCTAAATCTGGAGCCTGAACTGGATTCTCAGCGTCAGAAAATACCTACAGACTCCCTCAAAGCATCGGCTTATCCTCGGGCTACAAACGGCCATCAGCCTCCTGACCTGCTGGCTCGGCCACATTTGGCCAGCCAACCCTCCTGCTGTACCGGAATATCATCCGGTAGGCATCTCCTGCTACCCAGTTGCCACGGTCTATCCACTGCCTCGTCCTGACATCCTAATAAGGTACGAAGTTACGTTAGCGACATCATGAAATGTGCAAACTAAACTCTCGCGTCCTAAACATGGACATCACTGTATTCACTCCACGAAAGCACATAAACACATAGCCACTTACGAATTTCCATTTCCGGTAATGATATCCCTGAGCTTACAGAGTTCTGGTTAGAAACAGCATGATAAGTGCTTTTCCAACAAGACTGTCCATCAGAAACCCAGGATCCAATTCAACACCTAGAAACTAAATTCCCATACCCAAGTAGTCACATAGAACAAATGTTATCAATAAACGACAGTAATGTCACACATAAGTCTCTAACAAGCAAGACCCCATTGCTGATATCTAATACTTCCCAACGTAACCCCAAAGTTCCGAACCCGGTAGCTCTGATACCAGTTGGTAACGCCCTCAAAATAATAACATTAAAAACCATCAACTTAGACACTGCAATTGATACAAAGAAACCAACCATCTTTTCCATTAATCCTGAATAGTTTTTTATCTTAAAAGTATTACATGTGTAAAAACAAACAAATGCCTCAGCTTACAGCTTTCCAAGTTAATACTTGTTAAAAAAGAAGAGTACTAACTCATATATTAAGCGCTTGCCGAAAAAATTTTTTTACATGGTATCCATAAAAGAAAGCAATAAAAGCCAGGATGTCTGCCTCTAGCCCCAGCTATGTTTGGAGGTGGCATGGCTACCTTGTATCTGGAAAGATGTCCATAAAGGGTGAGCCAACAACCTAGTAGAAATACAATAAACCAGCCATGAACAATGACTAAAAGGATAACAGTTGATAATTGGCAACACAAGAATGGCATACCAATATATTTGACATTTCGATTTCATGGACATTAAGTCCATGTCTACATTATTTCCCATCGTCTTTCCAACTTTGAGTTTGAGAAACAAGGCCAATCACCGTAGCCAAATTAACGTTACTGGATTTAGACTTCATCTTTAAAACACTTCAAAATTCATGAGAGATACAATTTTAATGCTGTATCAATAACACAATAAACCATTCCCACACTTTGCGAAAGAGCTTTTCGGTGCTGTACTCAACCATAAATAGAACAACTTCTACTACTTTACAATTTGATAACGATATACATTTAGTGCATATCAAATCATTCAAACACTTCCATAATCAACACTATGTAAACATTGTTAGTGCGTAATCAATGTCACATAACAAATCCGGTTTTAGAGGCCCACCCCTATCTGTCCTAAAACCGTGGAGACATCCCCTATCTCCTCCCACACAACATTGTATATAAACATAGATCATATACCATCCATTCAATACATGAATTAATTGTATTATTCCAGTGCTATATTCAATCAGCATACTCATCGAGTTAGTTTAGTTTGCCTAATCATTCATGCAGGTATCTACAACATCAAGATATCCTCCACCGATTTAGCAAAAGTTATTTTCTATACTTACTGAAAAAATGCACAAATAGATATAAATCAACTTTCAACTAAAGGTGAGCGATGAACGAATCTACTACATACACCTTTAATCCCATACACATCCAATTCCAACATTCTCAAATTTTAATTCTTCTTCTTCAATTTAATTATACAATTACTTATAATGTAATTAGAATGCATTTCCATAAATTAACATCAAACTAAGGTTCCATTTTCATCAATAAACCAATTATGATCTCATTTCTCTAATGCAAACATGCATATAGTTTATATAAACAAAACCCACTTTTGTAAAATTCACAAAGGCCCATACTTTCTCTCAAAAATTACCCAATCACCCAAACTCGTCAAAAATAAACTAAATCTCAAAGACAAACTCATGAGAAAGAGTAGGGATATCCTACCTCGAAGTTAGAGCCTCAAACGGGAAAGTGAGGAATACCAAAATTGCTTCAAAGCTCAAAGATCCACGGTCATGAAATGGATGCCTCGACGATCCACATCCTTTTTCCCAAAGGGCCGGAGGATAGTGAGACACCTAACTGCAAGAATCAAACCTAGAGAAGAAGGGAGTTTCTAGAGAGAGGAGCTCTCAAAATATCTTTTTTTTAGAAAGTAAGAGAGGAGAGAGAGAGAATGTAAAAAGTGATTTTAAAATAGCCCAGCTGCACAAGCTGATATACGACATTCCCATGCTCGAGCGGAAACACACGCATCGAGCTGTCAGAAGAGAACAAAAAACTAGGTACGCTCTAGCACAAGAAGGCCCGCTCGAGCGCCACGACACAAGAATAAAGTACATCCGCTCGAGCGCGAAAACCAGTCCGCTCGAGCGTAGATTTCCCCCTACCAGAACTTACACAAAAAAGTACTACCCGCTCGAGCACCAGAGTACCCGCTCAAGCGCTACTGCTCAAGCGTAAAGAAACTTGCTCGAGCGTAAAAATCACACCTACAGAAGTTTTGCAGGGACACGAAATACTGGGAGTGTGCAATCTCCGCTCGAGCGCAACAAGGCCCGCTCGAGCGGAACGACCAAAAACCTGGCAACAAGATTTTAGACCAAGGTTCAACCCACTTGTTTGAAACATGCCCCGCACATCCTAAAGCTCAAACAAATGGAATTAAAGGATGACAACAAGATAGATACAACTACCAACTCCACGGAATCAAGTCCGAAATACAACAGAACAGTAAAGGGACAATCGGGACCGCTATAAAATTCCCAGTAAATTGTTCGGTAAATTACTCAGTAAATTCCCATTAAATTACTTAGTAAATTCCCAGAAAACTCTCCGTAAATTATAAAGTAAATTACTTAAAAAAATTTCAGTAAATTACTTAATAAATTCTCAGTAAATTACTAATTAAATTCCCAACAAATTCTTAGTAAATTATTCACTAAATTCTCAATTAATTACTTAGTAAATTCCTATTTAATCCCTAGTAAATTATTTTAAAAAATCGAAGTAAATTTTTCATAATTCACGGTAAATTACTCAATAAAATCTCAGTAAATTACTCATTGAATTCTCAGTAAATTACTCAAAACATTGCCCTATAAATTGCTAAGAAAATTACTCAGTAAATTCCGAGTAAATCACTCAGTAAATTACTCGGTAAATTACTCAGTAAATTGTCATTAAATTACTCAGTAAATTCCTAGAAAATTCTCAGTAAATTATGAAGTAAATTACTTAGAAAATTCTAAATAAATTCCGAGTAAATTCTCAGTAAATTACTAATTAAATTCCCAAGAAATTCTCAGTGAATTATTTAGTAAATTCTCAATTAATTACTCAGTAAATTCCTAGTATCAGTAAATTATTTACAAAATTTGAAGTAAATTTTTCTTAATTTCACAGTAAACTACTCAATAAAATCTCGGTAAATTACTCATTGAATTGTCAGTAAATTACTCAGAACATTACCCAGTAAATTGCTAAGTAAATTACTAAGTAAATTTCGAGTAAATCACACAGTAAATTCCCAGTAAATTACTCGGTAAATTACTCAGTAAATTCCCAGAAAATTCTCAGAAAATTATAAAGTAAATTACTTAGAAAATTCTCAATAAATTCCCAGTAAATTTTTAGTAAATTCTCAATAAATTACTAATTAAATTCCCAAGGAATTCTCAGCAAATTATTCATTAAATTCTCAATTAATTAGTCTGTAAATTCTTCATAAATCCTCAGTAAATTATTTTCAAAATTCGAAGTAAATTTTTCATAATTCCACGGTAAATTACTCAATAAAATCTCAGTAAATTACTCATTGAATTCTCAGTAAATTACTCAGAACCTTACCCAGTAAATTGCTAGGTAAATTACTCAGTAAATTCTGAGTAAATCACTCAGTAAATTCCCAGTAAATTACTCATTACATTCTCATTAAATTACTCAGTAAATTACTAGAAAATTCTCAGTAAATTATAAAGTAAACTACTTCGAAAATTCTCATTAAATTCCCAATAAATTCTCAGTAAATTACTTAGTAAATTCTCAGTAAATTAGTAATTAAATTCCCAAGAAATTCTCAGTAAATTATACAATAAATTCTCAATTAATTACTTAATAAATTCCTAGTAAATCCACAGTAAATTATTTAGAAAATTCGAAGTAAATTTTTCATAATTTCACGGTAAATTACTCAATAAAATCTCAGTAAATTACTCATTGAATTCTCAGTAAATTACTCAGAACATTACCCAGTAAATTGCTATGTAAATTGCTAAGTGAATTCCGAGTAAATCACTCAGTAAATTCACAGTAAATGTCACGACCCCAAACCGCCCCTAGTAGTTTGGTGCCGTGATAGCCAGTAATCCGTGATTACCGAAGGCCAACTTCCAAAATTCACACACAATCAGAGTTTATATATAGGGGGCTCACAAATGCGGAAGCAATAATTCAAAATATAAGTGGTCCATAAGAGCAGTGCATAAGTCAAATGAAATGGCATACATCTTTTCATAGCTTTACAACTTGAATATAAGCAAAATAAAATACTCTTGGCAAAAGGCTTCTCAAGCCGACATAAATATAACACATGAAATACAAAAGCTTCAAGATTTTCCGACGGTCCTCACTGCGAACATAACATGCATTACAAAACAACCCATCTCGGCGTAGCCGACTTCTTGCTCTGTTACCTACATATATACATAGGAGGGGTGAGCTTGGATACTCAGTGAATGGTATAAGTTAATAAAGGGGTTAAATGAATGATTCCCGAGGTCTTTTTTCAAAACATACTAATTGATTCTTGTCAAAACCATACGTATCATTAGCTGTGTAAACATGAGATAAATACTTGATATCATCAAACCTATCGTTGCAAACTTACCATACTTAAACATGCGTCAAATCTTATAAACATAAACCTTGGGTAAACCTTCCAGCACGAGTGGACTTGTGTTACTTGCCCGTTAGGCCGCTTTTAACATCATGGAGCTCGCCCCCCCTGATTCTGTAGGCCCTAACCCGCTTTAAATCATGGAAGCTCGTGTTACTTAGGCCGTAGCCCGCTTTAACATCAGCGAGTCTCGTGTTACTTAGGCCCGTTAGCCCGCTTTAACATCATGGAGCTCGTGTTACTTAGGCCTGTAGCCCGGCCTTTAACCATTGACTGTCTTTTCCAAGAAAAGGACCGGTATCCTTTTATACTTGGTACTCTGCGAAAGTTTAGAGTCCTCCAGCACAAGGGACTATCCGAGAAGGTCATTCAAAACGCAAGCTTACTTGTATAATGTCTTTCAAAACAAACGCTTATACTGATAACTTGTCATTCACACAACAAAGCTTATAGTTGATATCATAAAATAGGGATATTCTTCATGCTTAAGCAAATACTTTTATCGAAACGAGGGCAAAGCCTTTATCAAAACCTTAAGAAACATAACATTTTATTAAAAAATACCACTCACATGGTTCTTGGACGTCAGGGTCAAGGCAAAGGTCCAAGTCCTATAAACCCCACATGGCAAGCATACTGAACAACTTTCTTTCAAAACAAGTCTCACATGCATGCAAAATGATCTCGGGAAACATGCTGGAAGTTCAAAACACTGTTTTACATGTCAGGTGATACATGCTGCGGTTACCAACCAGTCTAAGCGGAGGTCCTACACCCCTTGCCGAGGTGTGCGTCCCGGTGGCCTCATTTCAAAAGGCAAAGTCCGGGAAAACCTGGGTTTCCTTTTGAGTTGAAGAACATGATGAACTTGATCATGAGAAAGCATGGATGCAAGCTCGTAACATATTATATATATATAGGGATTTCATGCCCATGAGTTCGAAAACATGGGGATCTGGGTGCCATACTTGAAAATCATGCAAAAACAAAACACAAAACATTGGATCTAGGCATGGCCTGATCAAAACATTACTTTCTTGAAGAACCATGAATGCATTTTCTTTTCTAAAACCGAACTGTCAAGCATCCATGGCTTTACAAATTCTTCCAAATCATTGCAATGCATATAAAATAACATGAAAGAACATGAGAGATCAGATCTAAACATTAGAAGGATCTAACTGGTTGATTCTAGGATAAGCTGAAATTACATCTCTGTCAAGAACTCTTCCTCTCCTATAGAGCTTCTCTCTCCTCTATATTCAAAACAATATACAACAAATGGATGGGTCTCTCCTCTTCGGCTGACTTAACTCTCAGCTGCGGGACACGTGGCACGGCTGGTTGGTTCTCGCTCAAAAAGGTGATAGATGACACAAGACAAGGCCTGGACAAAGCGTATCTAGCAAAATTACTGGTATGGCACTCGGCAAGTGGTGACATGGCTAAGGACAACAGCTTCGCCAACTAAGGGACAATGACCTCGCTAGGGAAGGACAAACACTTGACTAGTTGTGCCACACCTTGGTCTAATGTCCACACCTCGGTCTTTAGGTCATACCACCCCAGGACAAGATCACTCAGGTTGCAAAGGTAAACATCTCGGCCTAGATGATACACATCTCGGCCTTTTTGGTTGCATTAAACACCTCGGCCTTAGATAATGACAATCGGCCAATTTGTTAGAGCCAAAGGTGGAGGCAAACGAAGGGGTTCCAAGATACTTCTTAGACTTGAAGATTGACCTCGGCTTGGAATGATCTAGGCTTCACATGACCTAGGCTTAACATAGCAAGGAAGGAACAAAACATGCATACAACACTTAGGCAAATCTCATAAGCACAAAACAAGACAGACACCTTTTCTTAGGCAAAACAAGTCAAAGTCTGCAAATGCAAGCTTAACAAGACAAAATCATGCAAATGTACATGAACATGACTAAGACATGAATGTGGGTTATTACATACTTCCCCCCTTAAAGAAGTTTGGTCCCCAAACTTCACTTACCTTGTTCCCAAAGCGGCTCTGGATGCTGAGTTCTCATTTCTTCTTATCTTTTCTAGCCTTTGCCCACAGATAGTCCTTCGCACGGTGACCCATTCCGCCACATTCAAAACACGCTCCAGATGCCCAATAACAACCTCCAAAATGTCGCTTCCCGCAACTCGTACATGTCAGCTTAGTATTACCTTCCTGCTCTGAGTTGCTGGAACTGCCCACGTTCGCCTTTCTCCTAGCATTGAATGGTACTTTGCGATTCTCATAGTGCTGTCTCTTTTTCTGTTTCTCCCCCAAATTCTGACTCTTGTTCAAGTTGGTTCCTGTCAGGATGGCCTTGTCCAGTGCTCCGGAATACGTCGGCATGTTGAGCAAGGTGTCATCTCCATACGAGGCTGACCGCGACTGCACTTGCGGCACTGGAGGGGGTGGAGGTGGTACTACTTGTCGGTCGTCCGTCTGCTCGGCCTGAGTGGACGCGATGTCAGTGTTCTGTTGTCTTACCTGCCTTAACTCGCGTGTCAAACCTTCGACCAGTTCTTCCAATCTGTCTATTCGGTCTTCGAGATAACCTCGGCCAACTGGGGGTCTACCTCTTCTCATGGTGCTGGGGGTATGCAGGATGCGACACTTAAACAAAATGAACAAATGAACACGTATGCAAGTGGACATGATCATGCCGATGTAACAAAATGTTCATGCCGAGATGATGCACACCTTGTCAAGTAGTAAGCAATATGATGCAATCCTAAAATCATTCTAAGGGACATCCTATGCTCTTTAGGACTCAAAGTGTGTGAATAACGTATTATAAGGATCTTGTGCTCTGATACCATTCTGTCACAACCCCAAACCGCCCCTAGTAGTTTGGTGCCCTGATGGCCAGTAATCCGTGATTACCGAAGGCCAACTTCCAAAATTCACACACAATCAAAGTTTATATATAGGGGGCTCACAAATGCGGAAGCAATAATTCAAAATACAAGTGGTCCATCAGAGCAGTGCATAAGTCAAATGAAATGCCATACATCTTTTCATAGCTTTACAACTTGAATATAAGCAAATAAAATACATATTACATCTTGACTAAAGGCTTCTCAAGCCGACATGTTCAAATACAAAAGCTTCAAGATTGCCGACGTCCTCACTGCCGACATAACATGCATACAAAACACATATCTCGGCGTAGGACTTCTTGCTTGTTACCTACATATATACATAGGGAGGGTGAGCTTGGATACTTAGTGAATGGTATAAGTAATAAAGGGGTTAAATGAATGATTCCCGAGGTCTTTCAAAACAATACAATATATATCTTGTCAAAACCATACGTATCATAGCTTGTACAAAACATGAGATAAATCTTGTTCATCAAACTCGATCTTGCAAAACTTACATACTTAACATCCCAAATCTATTAACATAACCGTGCGTAACCTTCCAGCACGAGGGACTTGTGTTATTAGGCCCGTAGCCCGCTTTAACATCATGGAGCTCGTGTTACTTAGGCCGTAAGCCGCTTTAACATCATGGAGCTCTGTGTACTTAGGCCCGTAGCCCGCTTTAACATCATGGAGCTCGTGTTACTTAAGGGCCCGTAGCCGCTTTAACACGATAGTCTTTCCAAGAAAGGACCGTATCCTTTTATACTTGTATGCGAAAGTTTAGAGTCCTCCAGCACAAGGGACTATCCGAGAAGGTCATCAAAACGAAGTTACTTGATAACTTTCATTCAAAACAAGCTTATACTTGATAACTTGTCATTCAAAACAAAGCTTATAGTTGATAATAAAATAGGGATATCATTCATGCTTAACAAATACTTTTATCGAAACGAGGCAAAGCTTTATCAAAACCTTAAGAACATTAACTTTATTAAAAATACCACTTCACATTGGTTCTTGGGACGTCGGGGTCAAGGCAAAGGTCCAAGTCTACAAAACACATGGCAAGCATACTGACATACTTCTCAAAACAAGTCTCACATGCATGCAAATGATTCTCGGGAAAACATGCTGGAAGTCAAAACATGTTTTACATGTCAGGGAGACATGCTGTGGGTACCAACCAGGTCTAAGCCGAGGTCCTACACCTCCTTGCCGAGGGTGTGGTCCCGGTGGCCCTCATTCAAAAAGCAAAGTCGGGAAACACTGGGTTTCCCTTTGAAGAACATGAAGAACATGATGAACATTGATCATGAGAAAGATGGATGCAAGATCGTACTTGTTACAAAAAATTGGGATTTTCATGCCATGAGTTCGAAAACATGGACCGAGGTGCCATACTTGAAAATATGCAAAAACGAAACACAAAAACATGGATCTAGGCATGCAGCCCTTGGATTCAAAACATATCTTTTCTTGAAGAACACATGTGAATGCCATTTTCTCTTTCTAAAAACCGAACTTCAAAGCAACTGTATGGCTTACAAATCTTATCCAATCATGGAATGAATAACATAAACATAGAGAACAACATGAGGCAGATCAAGAATCTAACCTTAGAACACGGATCTAACGGTCCGATCTCTAGGGATGCGGAAATCTACTCTCTCTCAAGAACTCTCTTCCTCTCCTAGAGCTTCTCTCTCCTCTTCAAAACAAGTATACAACAAAATGATGGGTTTCCTCTCTCTATCGGCTGACTTAAACTCTCAGCTCGGACACGTGGCAACGGACTGGTTGGTTCTCTTCAAAAAGGTGATAGATTGACAAGACAAGCAATGACAAAGCGTATCTAACAAGCTAACTCGGTAAGGCACTCCGGCAAGTGGTGACATCGGCTAAGGACCAAAAGCTTCGGCAACTAAGGTGACAATTGACCTCGGCTTAGGAAGGACAACACTTGACTAAGCTGTGCCACACCTTGGCCTAGATGTGCCACACCTCGGTCTAGGTCATACCACCCAGGACAAGATCACTCAGGTCAAAGGTAACATCTCGGCCTAGATGATACACATCTCGGCCTTGGTGATTAACACCTCGGCCTAGATAATGGACATCTCGGCCAATATGTCTAGAGCAAAGGTGGAGGTCAAACGAAAGGGGTTCCTTCAAG
>NW_021037501.1:0-15829 GCF_004153795.1 Camellia sinensis | reverse complement strand
CACCATCATCTATTGATAAGTCACTACACCTCTCTAATACATCACTTCAAACCCAACCAAATCCAACCCATATTTCATAAAAAGTCAAAAAGTGCACTTATTTAGTCTTCCCAAACTAGGCCTAACTCTTGGTACTGGCCATCCTCATCCATCTTTTGCTTCGTAGTCGCCTGAAATTGTGTTTACAAGTAACTGGGAGTCACTGTAAACCATTAAGCCGGTTGCCTTCATGTAGTGCGCTAATTCAGGCCTGCTAAAAGCGCTTCATACTCCGCCTCGTTATTTATGCTGGGAAGCCAAGGTTGATTGCCTGTTCCACTACTAGGCCATCTGGTGAGACAAGGACTATGCTGAGTCCTGCACCATGTCTGTTTGATGCTCCATCCACAAAGAGCTTCCACATCTCTCCAACGAACAACTTCCAGCAAGTGGAGGGGTCAGATGATGTTCTGGCGTCATGAGTGTTGCTGGTGTTTTCTTCAAAAGCCATGATTGTCGTTTGCCCCTCGTTATCTGACTGTAACAAGTCTTTTGATGAGTCTTTGCTTGGTGTAGCATGGTTTGCTTCTTCCTCCCCTTCTTTACTCCGGTCTGCCATGGATGTGACTGGGTATCCTGCACCCAGGGGTTGCGCTATTCTAGCGACACTTTTCGTCCCCTTTTCGGTGTATCAGTCAAGTCAACTGGGCAATGTGATACTTCCTGGTGTGAACTCGCCACAAAATATGATAAGGCTTGAGCTTTTATTGCGGCTCTGGGTTTGAAACTTGATTGTGAAATGTCCCAACTCCGCGCACACTTTAAGATTCGCCATGATAAAGTTGCCCTCTCAAACAAAGCTTTATATGGAAACAGTAAGGACGATTATGGTGTGGCATGAACATGTGTGGACCAACTTCCCTTGATGCCACATCAAGCCATAGGCCAGTTCTCCAATTTGGAAGTAACTGGTTTTTAGTGTTCCAGCCCAATTCTTGCTGACATAAAAACTGGGCAAAGTGTTGGGTTCCTTCCGGCTCTGAACACAAACACGCGCTGACTGCGTGCTGTGAAACTGCCAGGTACACAAAAGCTCTTCTCCTGGGAAACTGC
This sequence comes from Camellia sinensis, assembly GCF_004153795.1. Taxonomy (NCBI): domain Eukaryota; kingdom Viridiplantae; phylum Streptophyta; class Magnoliopsida; order Ericales; family Theaceae; genus Camellia; species Camellia sinensis. The sequence continues at coordinate 14,737 of NW_021037501.1, read as the reverse complement.
GGTGTTACTAGCAATGGTGGAGAAACCACATGTACTCTTTTAAGTTTCTACTAATGTGCGTCTTATTCTTCGTCCCTACTCAAACCTTGGCTTTAAAGCTTGGAAAAAAAGGTCGGCATTATCTGAATGACGATTATGAACGGAATAGTATGAGCGCGGGCTGCTGAGGCCAGTGAGATGCGCACTTCTTTACTAGATGTTAGGCCTCTCTCATCCTGGACTTGCCTTTGATCTGAAGAGGCGATCTACTTAATACCATGGTGCTACAAGAAACGAGAAATTTCTTGATCCTACGCCAACGCACATATAGGCATTGAGGCGCAACTTGTTTCTTCTTCAGGATTCTGGAACGGTTCATCTAGTCCCTAAGGTGGTCCGTTCTCATCCTGCTCTTGACGCACATGTCATTGATGATAAGCCTCCATGATTCTGCCAAACCAATGGTTCAAACATCTTGGTGACCATCCGTTGGATGTCGCGTCCCAGCGTTCTTACCAGGCCAAGTAAAGGGGCATGACCTGTTATAACAATACAACCCTCTAGGGAGCGATTGTAAAGGATGTGACCTCCTGGTATGGTTCATACATAAGTGATCTGATTGGTAACCTTTACGCATCAAGGAAAGTAAGTGATTTGGTCTGCCGTTTAAGTCTACCAGTTGGTTTATCTGGGTAAGGGGAAGCTATCCTTTGGCCTGACCTTTGTTGAACTGTTTTTTGTAGTCTACGGCAAACACGTCATTTTTTATTTTTCTTTTGCACCATGACTGTATTGGATACTCCACTTGCGAGATAGTGGACTTCTCTGATAAGCTCCTGCCTCTTAGAAGTTTCCCACTTCTTCAGCCACTATCTCGGCCGTGGTGGTAGTGTTCGACCTACGACGTGCGCTGTATGACTGGCTAGTATTGGCTGTGGACGTTCAATTAGGTGCACAGCATGGAAGTTTGGAATCAATACCAGGCATGTCCATTCGCATCTAGGCGAAACACTTCCGATTGTTAGAGGTCTAAGATTTCCATGACACTATCCTTCTTAGTGCTGGGACCAATGACGAGCCAAGCAAACAAGAACTTCTCGGATCCTTTTTATCTATTCTACTGTACCAAGTCTCTCCACTGCCTTTCTGTTCATGGCGGTCTGCCACATCTGCAAATAGTTCATTGCTCTCATGTTCTTCCACCATCTGTACAGTACCCATTTGCAGCGCAGCATACCATTTACTGTTGACGAAAGCCTATTTGGACATATTTGGATCTCCAAAGACCTCTTCAATATGCTCCTGCTTCGTTTGGGGAACCGTAATACTTGATGGTAGGTTGACGCTACCCCAGATCTCATGGCGTGCAACCATGTCCTCCCAATATATGTTGTAGGTGGAGGGACTTTCACATACCCTAGAATTCCAGCGTTGTTTTTGTAATAGCTTCCTGTGCCCCCATGCTCTGGACCGGGGATTATCTTGCCCACTAGCCACTCTAATTGAATTGAGCCAATCAGAGAGATACACAGGCTTGCCAACGATCTTTGTCCCTTCCAATTTCGAATTGTTTGAAGGTTCGAATACATTATCTCACATGACGCTCCCTTGTCAAATCAAAATCTGTTTGACGTCGAAATCCTTGATGCGATACTAGAGGGCCCTAGCGATATTGTGGGCAAATACCTTGCCAAGTCTTGCTGAAAAGAATATGACTTACTGTGGCCTCTGGTTCTCCCCTTCTTGATGACAGGTTGGACTTAATTACCTCCCTTACATGCTCAGCCCCCATTTATTTGATCGTTCCTTCTGAGTCAGCATTTATACTGTTCAAGTTAAATACTCCATATTATGTTGATTCACGCCTTGAGGTTGGCACACTCGATTTGCATCCCGTTTGGAGCCGTTGGTGGTTTTGGGAGGCGTGGCTGTGTCCCTCAATTTATTATGAGCCAGATGGCACCATACTGCCACTACCTCCTTAAGTGTTGCCTCAGTGTATGCAATTTTCAGTGCGGTGCCCCTTTCCTGTATGGAAGGGCGTTGGGTCTCTCGTCATTAGTTCCTTTTGCGCTTTTCCTCAATAGCCCTGGCATCGGACGAACTGGTTCATCAGTATCTCACTGAGAATTCTGATTAGAATCGGTTTTTTGAACACTGTAGGTTAATGGCAGTGTGCGACTTCTCAACCATCTTATATCTTGGTCTCCCCATTGTCCCATCTTGCCTCGCCCGTTTGCTTTTGGGGTTCCACTCTCTGACTTTTGCCGAAGTCTTTTATCTGCTGTGTCGTTGTGCCATATTTTGCTCTTAGCACGGGCCCAATCTTCCTCTAATGCGAAAGTTTATTGTACTCGGCTCATCAAGCCTCATCGTGAGGGTGGTGTTCATATAATTGAGTCTCACCTGTTTCCGACTAGAAGGCCTCTTTTGTATTTTATGAGGCGGAGATTTGTTGGACCCAATCACCTATTTGGTATAAGGTCTCCCATACATAATGACTGTTTGTTAAGAGACCTTAACGACTCCTTGTCGCCATCCAATGGAGAGTAGCTGATACGATCTCCACTGGAGTCATGTGTCACGTCTGAATCTTGTTAACCGAAACGCCCTTGCCAAGTTTGCGCCAGGACCAATGCTGCCTTCTGTAGCCTTCGAACCAATTAGCCTAGGTCACAGTACGATGGAAAACAAGATGCCACCATTAAAGCCTCATTTCGCCGGGTATACCGCCATAACCTGGGCCCGAAACTGGCTGTAGTTGCAAGTAAAGGGCCGTCTTCCCTCCATTACGTGGTAAATCTTGGGCTGAATGAAGCCTTGAAGGTAGGGCTTCGTTCTCAATTGCATGGACGAATGGCCGAGGGTCTGTAGATCTAGCTAATACCTTATCCGCTGTTGTGGTTCGTAAGCAGGGCGCACAAGTCGATTGGACATCCGACCCTGACGCTTTTCGGTGCGGTACCGAGACTAACCGCTGAAGGCGGTTTGAAAGACTCTTGTGCGAGGTCACGTCCCTGAGTCTTCTTCCAATCGTGCTCTTTCTTTCAATCACTGTTTGTAAAGTTGGATGATCTTAGGCAATTCCGCTGCCTGGATGACGTTCTGTGGTTGCGAGGGCCCAATTGAGTGTTCACTTTGTATTAGAACCTCAATGTTTTCTTCCCTCTGCAGAACCCGGGTAGCCGAGTCTTGGAAGTTTCTTGATCGAGGTTCTCCCGTTGTAGGTTCTGTTCTCCACTTCGTGAATGTGACTGTTATGCCTAACCACGATCTTCGAATGGCGAGAGGGTGTTGTTGCCTTTGTACCCTCATGTCGCCACTCATTTTCCTTTCACTCTGGCACTTCATCAACTCCATGTCTGCCCACCATCCGTTTTATTAATTCGTAGCTACTCATTATCACGCATCCTCAGAACTTGCAGGGTCATCCTCGTCTCTGTCCTTTCAGGACTTCTGAGGAGCCCCGAGAGCGAGGGGATGTTAGTCTGCCTCCCCCTTGTCCCACTGGAGGTTCATGTCGCTGGGGCTCTAAATCAGGCCAATGGGAGGGATAGGAAGGCAAAGCCTCACACCTGCCCACCCCCCCGGTAGGGTTTGTCCGTCCTGATACGCGGAATTGGTGGCACTATCTTCATTGTGCGCATTACTTCTAACTTCAGTGGGAGAACTTTTATCAAAAGAGGTTTTCGTCTCTGATGTATGAGTTTCCCACAGACGACGGCAATTGTAACGAGCACGAAGATAATTCTTCTCGTATGATCTGTGATCAAGTTTTGCACTCCTCTTGTACTCGTCTGTCGCTTTCCAATGAAAACACCAAACGTGAGCTAAACCGGTGGTGGTGCCAGAAAGCCCCCTCTTTGATGCGCTATGTAGCAAAATTAGACAAATAGTTCAAAAAAGTTTATGTATTGCGAATCAAAGTCCTGTGTTACTCATCAATAGGTGATGTTTGTGAGCTTTTATGATTCTGCGTGGCACAATCCTAGTTATGACTGCTTTCCTCCATGTAGGTCTTCGCAGGAATCATACTTTCTGAAAGATAATGCTTATCGATCAACATCCTCCTCGCTACTAAACCAAAGTGAAGATGGTTTTGCTGTCGATAGTATAACAAACGACCCGAGCTAACCTGAGCCATACTAAACTTTGCGTGAACAACAAAGCTTCTACTAGCTTGGCTCATTTACCATTACTGCTGTGTACCTCGGTTTTTCATTGTTGCGACCTGCATAACCATATTTGTTTTGAGACCGAGCTATTCCAATAGCAACGTCCTGAGAAAAGCCCAAAATTTTATTTTTTTTTTTTTTTTCTTCGGCTCGGAGGTAGACCGAAATTGTTACTATTCGACCATGAAGGACCGGTCTAATTCAAGGCTCTCTTTGGCCGGGCTAACTTACCCAAAGCCCTTTTACACAATCCTTCTTACTATGCCCATACAACGGCCCATTACCACAGCTCGGCCCCAATTTCTATAAATTACCCTTCAATTACTGTTCACAAACTATTTCCCTGTTTAGTTTTGCTTTACTGTTGCACTTGCTTATTTTTTCGTTCAAAAGAGACAAGCTCACACATTTGCTTGAGAAGTACAAAACTATTTCATACATCCTAGAGAGGTATGACCTATGCAACATATAATGTTGCCTTTATTGATTTTTATTCCAGATGTTCAGACCATGAATTCCAACAAAAATTATTAGACTGTTGATTCTTCTTCAACTGGATATAAGAAATGGATTTTTTATTTTTTTTTGGATACAATAAGATATAAGAAAATGGATCTACAATAACCACTACATGTGCATATACTGGAATGGATATTTCCAACATATGGGGTAAATTCTCTCTAATTTGATTGTTTTATAATTTTATTTTATTATTTCCAGCTTCTTTTATTTATTCAGCACTATTATCTACATGTTTAATTCCTTAAACAGTTCACTCCTTCATGGTTCCTATTGACAAGGGTCCAGATGAATCTTATTTTATTGAAATTTAGATCCTCTTTTCTTTATTCATTTACATCACCATTCCTAAAAATCTTGTGTTTGACTTATGTTTGCAGCTACTAGAAGAGTTGAGGAAGCACATAATTCAGTCGCTGAAGTTCTCTATATTTATTGCGAGTACTTTACCTTGGTCCTTCTCTTTCTTTTGATTGCTTTCTTCAGTATTACTTTTTTTCTTTTCTTTTTCACTTCAGTTACTGCTCCCATAGATGAATATCTGAAAAGTACTTGACTAGATAAAGAAAAAATTTAAAAACTGGCAATTTCATTGACATATTTGAAGGGAGTATATCCTGCCATAGCTAGCATAGACATTAGATATTCTTCCAAGTGATGCACTTTCTTTCTAGACCTCAGGAGCAATACTGAGGTTTATGCAAACTTACGAATTATTACAGATGACAATGACATAGAGGTGTTCTGATCCTTGCATTATACAAGCTCAGGTGCCACATATGCTGTGCATTTCTTGTTTTATCACTACTCTCTACGTAACTGTATTGGGTGCTTTTTAATGGTTGCCCTTACTTGCGATCGTTTTTCTAAAGCATTTTTTCCAAATTGCTACTTTTCCTGCAATTATTCAACCTAAATTTTTGCTTTACTGTATTTTGGCCTACACGCCACAAAGAAATGAGTAAGCACTAACAAACAACGCCTAGATACAATAATGCTTTGTTGACTGCATTAATGTTGTTTCAAAAACTGGAGATTAAGCTCCAGATTCTATCGGAGTTGGAATTTGAGGCCATATCATCTAAAGATGGGCATTGGTAAGCTTTACATATGAGAAGCCAATAAAGATGGTTGTAACGCCCTCAAAATAAACCCATCTATATGCATTCATCAACACGCCATTACTTAAGAAAACAATTTATTAATTCATTCTTCAGGTATTACCTAAATAAAAACATTTACATGTTAACATCAGATTAAATGCCCTATGGGCTTACATTCTTTCCCCAAGCCAATCACTTGGATACCAACAAATATGATGTTTAAACTCAAATACAACCTAAAGCCCTTAGGCTTGATTATTTATTAAATAAACAACAAAAACTAAAGATAATCGTTTCCAAAAATCCACAAATCCTTCCAAGCCTAAGTCCTGGAGGAGTAGCTTATCAACCATTGAAACTGAAAATGATGTATCCCTAAAGGGTGAGCCACAACCCAGTAGAATATTTACTAACCAACACATAAGATTGATAAAGCAATAGCCATTCCAATAGATGGTAAAACCAAGATAATCAAACTTCTTAACAGTATTCATGACCACTAATGCCTAAGAATGTTTTACTTCCAACATTAATCAATCATGGACTCAGAACCGGCCATCTGTACAAACAGTGAACCATACTAATATATCCACAATTCATCCATGTCAACCAAACCAGAATGAGACTCCAGGCTCCAAATCCAAAACACTTCATACTTCAGTTTGAATACACATTTTTAAGTGCGTATCAATAAAACACTTCCAATATATACCACCATTAAATAGTGATGCAATGGAGTCACCCCTATCTCTCCCAAACAAAAATCCGGTTTTAGAGGTCCATCCCCTATCTTCCCCTAAACCGTCTGAGTACATTCCCCATCCTCCTCCCACCACAAACTTAAATAGGATAGTGACTTTTTGAGTTTTTGTCTTTTTTCAATCTTCCCAAACTAGGCCTTAGTCAGAAAAGAGGTTATGAAATTTGAAGTAGTGCGAATAGAGCAGATCAGCATGGAAAAAAACAGTAGAGCGAACGAACTAGCAGGCTTCGCCTCCATGGCAAATACATCAATCCCTCATCGGTTGCTGATCGACTACTTACCAAGACCAAGTATTGAAGAACCCGAAGTGGTAGAGATATGTTGTGCAGAGCTAGGACCTTCATGAATGGATCCCATTATAGTGTTGTTAAAAGACGACAACTTGCCCGAAGACAAAAAAGAAGCCAACAAAATAACAGCAAAGTCGCAGCGATTTTGGCTCTCCCCATCTATGGCCTTGCAGAAGAAATCCTTCACAGGACCCTATCTGAAGTGTGTTCATCCCAGCAAGGTCGAAGCATTCTTATTCGAGATACACGAAGGCGTATGCGGGAGTCACCAAGGGGGAAAATCATTGGCTTACAGAGAAATATCGCAAGGATATTGGTAGCCTTACATGCAAGCAGATTCAGAGAAGTATGTCAAGAAGTGCGAGAAATGTTAGAAGTTCGTACACCAAATACATCAACCAGCCAGAGAGCTTCTACCATTAACTAGCCCATGGCCCTTCGCAATGTGGGGCTTGGACATAGTAGGACCACTTTCAACGGCACCCGGTAACAGAAAGTTCTTTCTCGCTGCAACATACTACTTCACAAAATGGGTGGGGGCAGAAGCACTAGCATCAATAAAGGAGAAAGATGTGAAGAAGTTCGTCTGGCAGAATATCATCACTCAGTTCGGCATACCAAAAACCCTAATATCTGACAACGGCACCCAGTTCGACGGCAAAATTTTTAAAGGCTTTTGTGAGGAGTACAAAATAGAATTTTACAACTCTACACCGGCATACCCTCAAGCAAACGGCCAGGTGGAAGCATCAAATAAAGCCGTCCTGGATGGACTGAAGAAAAGATTAGAGAAAGCAAAAGGAAAGTGGACTGAGGAGCTTCCTCATGTTTTATGGGCTTACCGTACCACACCTCGGTGATCAACTGGAGAAATGCCATTTTCCTTAGCTTATGGCATGGAGGCAGTAATCCCACTGGAAGTCGGTCTCCCCACAATAAGAAGTGAAAATTTTGATCCAAACTTGAATAGAGAAACAATAGCATTGGAGCTCAACCCTTGCAAAAGAAAGAAGAGAAAAAGCAGTGGTTCACATCGCCTCATACCAGCAAGAGTTATCCAGGAAGTATAACACGACAGTACATCCAAGGCAATTTAAGATTGGAGATTGGGTGCTGCGCAAAGTAATGGAAAACACCCTGGTACCAGGAGATGGCAAGTTAGGGCCCAATTGGGAAGGACCTTACAAAGTGGTCGGATTAACAGGAAAAGGGGCATACCACTTAGAAGATAAAGGACGGCAAAGCCATTCCCAGGCCATGGAACACTGCCAATCTAAAATTATTTTATTTTTAGCTTTTCTTTAAAATACTTGTAATTCTTCATTTTTCAATAAAACAAGTAGTCTTTCTTTTCAGTATAATTGTTTGCTACTGTAAAGGTTGTTTCAGTAAAGCTAGGGGCATTGTAAGCATAGTTAGCCGGAATAACCAACTTTGCGCTCTTTTCAGCCAAGATAAGAATCTGAGCTGAAGAGGTTGGCCGGAAAAACCAACACCTCTCCTAAGCCCAGGATAAGGATCCAGGCTACAGGACGTTTGGCTGGAAAAACCAAACACTTTACTCTAGGTTGGCAGGAATAACCAACTTAGAGGTTGACTGGAATAACCAACACCCCTCCTAAGCCCAGGATATGGATCCAGGCTGCAGGACGTTTGGCCGACATAACCAAACACTTTACTCTTGGTTGGTAGGAATAACCAACTTAGAGGTTGGCTGGAATAACCAACACCTTTTCTAAGCCTAGGATAAGGATCTAGGCTGCAGGACGTTTGGCTGGAATTACTATGCACTTAACTCAGGGTTGGTAGAAATAACCAACCTTGAGCTCTCTTCAGCTAAGATAAGGATCTAGGCTGAAGAGTAGTTGGCTGGAAAAACCAACACTTAGTACTCTTCAGCTGAGATAAGGATCCAGGCTGAAGAGTGGTTGGCTGAAAAAACCAACACTTAGCACTCTTCAGCCGAGATAAGGATCCAGGCTGAAGAGTGGTTGGCGGGAAAAACCAACTTTGAGTACCCTTCAGCCGAGATAAGGATCCAGGCTGAAGAATGGTTGGCTGAAATAACTTCTAGTAATCTTCAGCCGAGGTAATAACCTAGGTTGACGAGGTTGGCAGGTATGGCCAGAGGTTTCAAAGTTAAAACCGAGGTAAGTAACTCAACCAGAGAATATTATACTTCATTCAAATTATAGTGAGAAAATAAATGCATGAAGTAAACCAAACAAACAGTTGAAGAAAACAAAAGAAGACTTCATTGATAGTGCAAAGCTGAACTACAAAAGGTAGGGCCATATCTCGGTTATAAAAACTTCTAAAGTTAGCACCTAGAAAAAAGATAAAAGAAAATGTATGGTCAAACAAAAAGATCATCTAAATCAGCGTCCAAAACAACCCGGTCATCACCCTGAGGTAGCTCGATTGTGGCAAGCACCTCTTGGTTAAGCACGGTTGAAGGCACCGCATCAGGCATAACAGGCAAAAGTGGGATGGAGACCACTGGAGTTGGGGAGATAGACTGATGACCGGGCTGGGTGTTGTCTTCAGGAGCAGGATCTTCATCCTCCCCTTCCTGTAGAAATTTTTGCTGAATGGTGGCAGCATACTCCACCATGTAGCTCGGAATGTAATGTGGGGGAGGGTTTTGGAAGACCTCGGTCTCTGCTCCTTGACCGAGCTGAGCCGCCGCAGCCTTCCACCCACACTTGAAGAAGATATCTTTTGCAGCCTCACATTGTTTTATGTAGGTGGCTTCGCCCTCTTTGTAACCGCGGTCTTCCGCATCTTCCACCTTCTTCTCAAGCTCTATTATCTCGGCATTTTTCTTGCCCTCGAGCTTGGCCAGCTCGCGCAGATATTTGTCTTTCAATACGGTCGCAGCCTTCTGTTTGTCTGCTTCAGCCGAGCTAACAAGACCCTAAGATCCGGGACAGCCTGCGAGCTACCTTCGCTTTGATAGCTCGGCCATTGTCTTGTTGGCCTCCTTCAGCTCGGCTGACTTAGCTTCGGCCTCTGCCACGGCCTGCCTTGCGGTTTTTCGGAGCTCCAGCACGTGCTTGTGAGCGACGTGATTTTTCTGTATGGCCTGCTAAAAGAGGTACAATTTTGAGTTAAATCGAGCTAACAAATGGAAATTTGGGCAAGAAAAAGGGGAAACTTACCAGAACCATTGATTTCGTCATCGAGCAAATTGCCTTCAGCTCGGTAAGATGGTCATGATGTTCCATATCGGTTGGAAGGCATACGCTCATAGCAAGGTTGAAAGCCAGCGAATGGTCCTTTTTAGCCACCACTGAGTCAGAGTCAGTGATAGCTTGGCCTTTGAAAGTGACCTTAGGCACCAATTTCGATGGGCTATCCCGGTCTGAGCGTTCGGGCTGGGGGCTTGGCGGTGTTGTTTGTGGAAGCGCGGTTTCATCCCTATCAACAAGGCGTGGCTCGGTTGTGGAAGTTTGAGCACGCTTGCTTGGGCGCGATGATGAAGGCTGATGGGATGGTAGGGCTACCACGGTCTCCTGTGTTTGACCGGCCTGTGGTACCTCAAGCTAGTTTGTCTCGGTTATCAGGGCCCTCATTGCTCTCTTCTTTGCCATCTCTTGTTCCGCTGTTAATGGAACGGGGTTGATTTGTGGAAGGGAAGGATCTGGCTCTGGTAAGGGTTCAAGAAGGAAATCTATCACCCTGGTCTTCCTACGGCTGTTGTATCGGTAGGTCGGCTCAAAATTCAGTAGTTCAGCCCAGCTTCGATTGGGATGTCTTAGCGCGGCGCGGAGGGCCTCAAGGTTGGGGTAACTGTACAGGGATTTGAGGTGGTTCAAGTCTACATAAAAAAGAAAAGGCAAGGATCAGTGCGGTTCAAAATAAGAAAACCGAAGTAAAAGAAAGCAAAGTGTGAGCCGAGGTATGCATACCAGCTACTCCTTTATTCCAATTAATTCGGTCGCTCGGGATCTGGGCCTCTTGGTCTTCAAAATTGCCTGAGACCCAGAAGAAATCATCATCATTTACGTCTTTATCCGGGATATTTTTCATTATCTTTTCTCAACAGCGTCGTATTCTTAAATAATAAACCCAGCCATCTTCGTTCTGGCCTAGAGAGTACTGGTAAAATAGCTCAGCCAAACCGAGGTTTAGATCAAGGCGGCGATTTAGTTCGGCAATGCCGTTTATTATCCTATATGAATTAGTGCTAAGCTGGGTAGGGCAAAGATTTGTTTGTCAGAGGAATTCACAGATAAGAGGTTGAACTGGGAATCGCAGTCCGACTTCTACAATGGAAATAACGTTGAAAGGGACAAAGCCCGGTTTTCCCCAAGAAGTGGTGTCTAGTTCGGCTAATGAAAGATGGACGTCGTCTGAAATTTGGTAGTCCTTTTGAAATTTGGCGATAGCTCCTAGGGAATTTACTAAAAATCTATACTTCCCCGTGTGGAGTTAAGTTAGGTATAATTTAGCTGGAGTGTTGGCTCGGTGGAGAGATAACGCTGGGTAGCTCGGTTGAGCGGTCAAAGGAGTGCCTGGCCAACCTAAGTCTGCAAAATGAAAAGGAAAAGTGTTAAGGCACAGACCGATGGACCGTGCTAAAAGTAACAGAGGTAAAATAAAGGTTATCTTAGCTCGGCTACATGGGATGCTTTCCATTCTCAGCTCGGTTTGGGCAAGGGATTTTAGCCCAGTTGAAGCTTTTCGGGCAGCATTCTTAGTTCAATTTTCACTAAGAATGCCAGTTTAGCCCCAAGATTTAGCTTGGTCGGTGGTTAATGTTTTCTGGCGCGGTATTGCACAAACCTAAGGTAGTTCGCTAGCTCGGCTAAGTAGAACGAAAGGTACTTGACTAATTGAAACTACAAGTATGGCATAAGTACTAGTTCGGTGGTTCAGTTTCGCTAGGTTCACCTCCAAACAACTTCCCAGTTCGGTTGGGGTGTGATTTTGGATCAACTCGTTGTTCTTCAGATTATTCATGAATATAGTGGTTCTAGTACGTTGTTTTTTTTTTAGAAAAATGGAAATCAAAGTAGTGTGTTTTGAAAAAACATACGGATATAATGCTACATGCTACAAAAAGAAAAACAAGGAGCAGAGATTCAGTTACTTACTATTGTGGAGTGAAAGATTTGAGATTGGAGCAGCAGAGGAGTTGGCCAAGGATGCAGAGCTTCGTAAACATAGTGATGAGGAAAAATGAAAGCTCAGAAAGTACAGAGAGAAGAAGATGAATAGTGATGAGTTGGTTCGAAGCATGGGGTTTGGTTTTGTGAAATGGAAAGGAAAAAAGGCTGGACTATTCAAAATTCGCAAGATACGAAGTTGGCGTTGACAGCTATACTTAACCAGAGGAAGCTTGCCACGTGTCTACAGAATGGCAAGCGATTCAGATGACAACATGACTGAAAAGACATTTTTTTACCGAACCAATCAATAGCCCGGCGGATTTTTAGCTCAATTGAAAGACTAAAGCTATTAGCTCGACTGAGAAAGGGTAATCCCAATCATGCGATGCAGATGGAATTAAGGGGCAATTGAGAGGGTAATTTATAGATAAATTGGGCCGAGCTGGGTAATGGGCCGTTGTATGGGCCATAGTAAGAAGGACTGGGTAAAAAGGGCTTGTAGTTAGCCCGGTCCAAAGAAGAGCCTTGAAGTTAGCCCGGTCTTCACGGTCAGAGTAGTTACAATTAGCTCGGTCATAACCTTCCGAGCCGAGGTATTTTGGCTTTTCTCAGGACCTTGCTATTGGATAGCTCGGTCCAAACATACTAGGTCTCAACAAGTGAAACCGAGGTACAAGCGGCAAAGGTAAAGAGCTGAGCTAGGTAGAGCTCGGTCGTTCAACAAAGTTTAGTATGGCCATGTTAGCTTGGTCGTTGTGTTATACTACCGAAACAAAACCATCTCACTTGATTTAAGCAGTGAGGGGGGGTTGAAGGATAAGCATTATTTTTCAGAAGTATGATTCCTAGGAGGACTCTACATGGAGGGATAAGAGTGCTACTAGGATTGTGCCACGCGGAATCTATAAAAGCTCACAAACATCACCTATGGAGAGGTAACACAACTTTGATTCCCGAATACACAGAGCTTTTTGCCTATTTGTCTATTTTGCTGACTTAGGCATCGGAGGGGTTTCCGGCACACACCCGCCAGTTAGCTCACGTTTGTGTTTTCAGGTGACAAAGCGACGACATACAAGAGGAGTGCAAACTTGATCAACAGGATCATACGAGAAAAATTATTTCGTGCTCGTACAATAATAACTAACAATTTCTTAATTTTTTTTTTTAGAAAATTGGCCTCGGTACTTATGGAATCAATTCCAAGTACCACCAAATTAAAAAGTATTCAGATTTTTCCCCATTGATGCCCGTGAACAAAGTGGTGAATTTTCTAATGCAGATCAACTTTGTTCTAAATATGGACTCAATTCATCAGAAAATCCCTAAAAATTAAAAATTAAAATAAAAGAACTTAATCTTTTGCAGACCAAAATTTTCAAAAAGCACGTTGCAAATTTTGTTCCAAAAATTACAAAAAGCCTTTACGGCACCATTACTCTGCATCTTACATAAAATGCGCTCGTGTATATATGTACTGACTACGAAAAATAAAATTAGATACATATAAAAACATACAAACAAAATCAAGAGAGAAGGAGAGAGATTACCAGCTAGTGGATTTCGGGACCTCTGAACTAAAGAGGCCTTGAATTGAAGAATCTCGGGAGCAACCTTCTCGGTCCGCCATGCCCACTTCAAGAGCTCCGCATTGGTAGTTGAAATCAGCGACTCATAGTCGAATTTTGGGATCTGTTGATTTTGTTCGATCAACAAGAAAATAAATTAGAGTAGTACTCCAATTATACTGAATCAATACCTCTAATTCAGCGAAACCCTATCGTTCATGAACCAGAAAAGTATATATGTGAGATGATGTATGGTTGATAGATATAGAGATTGAGAGAGCGAGAGATCGAGAGAGACATTTATATCGGTGTTCTTCAGACTATGATCAGTGAGAGAGAGAGAGAGAGAGAGAGAGAGACAGAGCAATGTCCAGATTTGGCTAGGGCAAATATAATATTGTTTGCCACAGCTAAACAGACGATGGCAAAAAAAAAGACAAAAAGTCAATTTTCTAGTAGTGTTTGCTGTTTTTTTCTTCCATAAATCCTCTTTTTCCAGTAATCATCTTCAACATTTGTTATGAAAGATGGATTATGATCTGGACCATACCTCTCAACTGCATGACTTGTTGGTGGAAGCAACAATTTCTCAAGAATTACCTTGATTACAACTTTGAATGAAATCACCACTTCAATTTGTCTGTTCTCCATTTTGGTCTTGCACTGCATCCAAAAACACACTTCGATGATTAGCTATCCTCAGTTTCAGATTGTCTAGCTCTTTGGGCTTCACACTTTTCAAGACACTCTTGTCTTGTGTTCCAGTCAATGCAAACAAATTTTTTTTTATCACAATCTTCTGAACGAGTCAAATCCATATGAACCTGGAGAAACACTTGTTCAACGGGTCAAATCCTTATGAATTTGTAGACACACGCATGTAGAGAGTATCAGACTGTTGGCTACATATTTTGTAAAAGCCAGTTACAGTTCGACACGTGGCATAGTAAGGGTAATAAAGGAAGGTTATTCAAGCCTTTAATCCTGATCGTACACGTGGCAATAAATATTGGTCCTCACATGATCTGAGTAACACTAGATCAAATAACGGGATGCTAGATGACGTGTCTTCAACGGTTACTCATATTCAAATCCAAGTACAAGAGGGAAGCTCAACTGCCAGTAATGGCGTAATGGAGCTACTTGTAAGGGAGCATGATCAGCGATCATGGAGGAGCAGTTCGACGGTTCGAAGTGCAGTTCGAAGGTCATCACTGACGAGTATA
>NW_021037498.1:0-15953 GCF_004153795.1 Camellia sinensis | reverse complement strand
CGCAAACCGAGACAAGGCACAAAAAGAGGGTTCGGAAGTCTGGAGGCAGGGCTCACGGCCGCGACTCTGAGACTTCTGAACGAGCACGATATGCAACATCACCAAGTGCTCAATCGGTGACGTCTGAGTCTTAAGGTCGGTCAAAAATGGGGTGTCTACACGTGGCACACGGCCGACGGCTCTAAAAAAACGGAAACTGGTCTCTAAACAGGAAAAATGGCCTACGACCACGAAACGTAGCCTACGGCCACTGAGAGATAGTCTACGAGACCTCTCTCTCCCTTCGGGAAGAGAAAACAAGACCTGGTTTGCAAACCGAGGCAAAGCACATAAGAGCCCCGAAGTCTGGAGGCAAGGTTCTCAGCCGAGACTCCGCAACCTCAGAATGAGCACAATATGCAACATCATCGAGCGCTCAGTTGGTGATGTCTGAGTCTTAAGGTCGGTCAAAAATGGGGTGTCTATAGTTGTCCCTCTTTGACAGAACTCGGAAGTCATAAGTGACGGGAGTGAATGTCAAAGCTCAGAGACGACCCATTTTTGACAAGGCCGAAAACTTAGACAAATAGGCGAGATAAACAAATATATGTGCCCGCAGGCAGAGGCAAAAATGCAAAAGATATGCAAGAAGATTTTGACAATTGGACTTATACGCTACGTGAAGCCGATTTGAAAATTGGACTTATACGCTACGCGAAGCTGGTTTGATAATTGGACTTATACGCTTTTGCGAAGCCGGTTTGGAAATTGGACTTATACGCTACGCGAAGCCGGTTTGAAAATTGGACTTATACGCTACGCGAAACCGGTTTGAAAATTCAGAATTTATGCAATGCAATGTAATGAAACAATGCAAATGATATGCAATGCATTTGAGATGATCAAACCACAAGCAGTATAAAACCACACAAATATCATAAAGATGATGGAGATGCAAAATCCGTCTACCACAGAAAAGGTGCCGACACCTTCAAACCACAATCCCATCAGTGGAATAGGCCCGTACACATGCAGAACTATGTGTGTATAGATGGAACACAAGATACAAGTAATTGGGTGGCATGATATAAGGGAGGAATGATCTGCTGAGGAAAGATCATGGTCCTAAATGCTGGATGTATCACACTACATTACAATTCAATGAATGCAATGGATAAGGTGCGCGGCCAAACCGTATCTTGCCTGAGAAAGGCATGGACACAAACAAACCACATCTAACACGGAAATGGTGCCGTCACCCTCAAGCCACAATCCTATTAGTGGAATAGGTGCGTACACAAAATCTCATAACCATGCTTCGACGTGAAAAGTATGGGCACATATCAGACCAAGCTCAACCTGGAAAGGATGCATGCGATGGATGCTATATGCAATGCAATAAACATAATGTGATGCAATAGATAGGAAGTGAAGGTACCTTACAGGGGCAATTGGCAATGACCTACCTCAGCAATGTCTTACCTCATGCTGATGTGGGAATCTTCCCCTTCTTTTTGGTTGAACCACAGGTACTACTTTTCTTCCTGCCTGTGGTCGCGGCTTTCCCTATTCTCCAACAGGGTGACAGACTAGGTTGGTTCAGTATCCAGAATTGAGGTGCATACATAAGCTATCTCAATCTATGGGGCTGCCATACAGATTTCAAGCCGAGGATATACCTCTGGGTATTTAAACCAGACTTTAGTCTCAGAAATCCCGAACCTTTGCGTTCTAGGCAAGAGCCATTCGAACTCTAGTTTCTACCGTCTCAGTTGGTCTCCTAGGAACTCACCGCAAACACAGGCAAATGGCTATACTAGACCACCGGAAGTCATTTGGGCACGACAAACACCAAAGGAATTGCACCTTTAGAGGAATTAAGGTCTCCTAGACCAGAGGATTTAAGGTCTCCCGGACCAGAAAGTGCACAAGACAGTGCGAATGATACAAAAATACAACGTGCACAAGACAGTACGATGCAGAGCGAATGTCCAAAACAGTGCTAAACAGATGCCCAAAATAGTGCGATGCTAAAGGTGTACAAAATAGTATGAGCAGGGTGAATGCACAAAACAATGTGATACAGATAAGGTGCGCAAGATAGCGCGATGCAATGCACTAACAAGTGCAGGTAAGGTGCGCAAGATAGCGCAATGCAATGCACTAACAAGTGTAGGTAAGGTGCGCAAGATAGCGCGATGCAATACACTAACAAGTGCAGGTAAGGTGCGCAAGATAGCGCAATGTGATATGCAAAACACAAGACAGTGCGATTGAGGTGCGCAAAATAGCGCGAATGAATGCAATGCACAGGACAGTGCAATGTGCAAAATAGCGCAAATGTAAACTGCACAAAACAGTGCGATTAAGGTGCGCAAAATAGCGTGAATGATAAACTGCACAAAACAGTGCGATGCGCAAAATAGCGCGAATGTAAAATGCACAAAACAGTGTAATGCGCAAAATAGCGTGATGCGTTAGACAACGCGAGTGCATAAGATAGTGCGAGTAAAATACAATGTACAAAAAGTGTGAGGAAGGTGCACAAAAGAAGTGCGATAAAATGCATGAACAATGCAAGTAAAGTGCACAAAACAGTGCGATGCGCAAAATAGCGCGATAAAATGTATACACAATGCAAGTAATGGCACACGGCTTACGACATAGCACTCCATTCATTCGGCACATAGCTCACTACACAACACTTTGTTTGTTTGGCACGCGGCTCACAACACAATATTCTGTTCATTTGGCACGCAGCTCGAAACATATCACTCTGTTTATCTGGGCACACGGCTCTTTTGGGCACACAGCTCATTCGGGCACACAACTCATTTCGGGCACGCAGCTCATTTTGGACACACAGCTTATTTAGGGCACACAGCTCATTTCGGGCACACAGCTCATTTCGGGCACACAGCTCATTTTTCGGGCACACAGCAGATGTCGGGCACACAGCTCGTTTGGGGGCGCACAGCTCATTTTTGGGCACACAGCTCGTTTTTTGAGCACACGGCTCTTTTCGGGCACACCGCTCATTTCAGGGTACGCAGCTCATTTTTCGGGCACACGGCTCATTTCGGGCACACAGCACATTTTTCGGGCACACGGCTCATTTCGAGCACACAGCTCATTCCAGGGCACACAGTATATTTTTCGAGCACACAGCTCATTTCAGGGCACACAGTACATTTTTCGAGCACACAACTCATTTCGGGCACACAGCTCATCTTGGGGGCACACAGCTCACTTTTCAGGCATACAGCTCATTTCAGGGCACACAGCACATTTTTCGAGCACACAGCTCATTTCGGGCACACAGCTCATCTTGGGGGCACACAGCTCATTTTTCGGGCACACGGCTCATTTCGGGCACATAGCTCATTTCAGGCACATAGCTCATTTTAGGGCACACAGTACATTTTTCGAGCACAGAGCACATTTTTTGAGCACATAGCTCATTTCGGGCACACAGCTCATCTTGGGGGCACACAGCTCATTTTGGGCACACAGCTTATTTCAGGGCACACAGCACATTTTTCGAGCACACAGCTCATTTCAGGGCACACAACACATTTTTCGGGCACACGGCTTATTTCGAGCACACAGCTCATTTCAGGCCACACGGCACATTTTTCGAGCACGCAGCTCATTTCGGGCACACAGCTCATATTGGGGGCACACAGCTCATTTACTTCATTTTGAACACGTAACTCATACATTTCAATTCTGAACACGCAGCTCATACATTTTCATTTGCACGCAGCTCATTCTTAATTCTGAACACGCAGCTCATAAAGTTTCATTTCTGAACAGACAGCTCATTCACTTCATTTTGAACACGCAGCTCACACATTTCAATTCTGAACACGCAGCTCATACATTTTCATTTGCACGCAGCTCACTCTAAATTCTGAACACGCAGCTCATAAATTTTCATTTCTGAACACACAGCTCATTCACTTCATATTGAACATGCAGCTCACACATTTCAATTCTGAACACGCAGCTCATAAATTTTCATTTCTGAACACACAGCTCATTCACTTCATTTTGAACACGCAGCTCACACATTTCAATTCTGAACACGCAGCTCATTCTAAATTCTGAACACGCAGCTCATAACACAACGCTGCTTGATCTGAACACATGGCTCATAACACAGTATTCTTTTAATTTTGAACACACAGCTCATTTTGAACATACAGGATTGTAGCACGTGCCCGCGAGGGACCCTCGCTACAGTTCAGACTCGATTTGTGTCACGGTTCTTAATTTGAACCAAAGAGTCCAAATCCGGCAAATCGTTTTGAGAAACAGATTTTTGAAAAGAAGTGCCAAACATGGACTGCTTTGCCAGATACAAAGTCGCCACCTAAATATTTTTTATGGGAGAATTTAGGAAACCCTGACTCGGTGCCAAAGGCCACGTGTCCGTCATCACGAAAGTTGCCTCGGCTCGGGAGCTAGGGTACGATTGGGGAAGGTCAGCTATGAGCACCCCCTCTCGCCCGATTCGAAGATCGGCCTCTACTAACCGTGATATCCGTTTTTGAAAACGTTATGTGTTCTTATCCCGATTATTAGCCTAGAATTACTATGTTATGCGCACAGCACAAAAGTATAGACTAGATTGCCTAATTTGGGAATGAGCATTGCTTATCCGTTTGTTTTGGAAAAATGTTTTAGAATTTGCTACTCGCAAGTAGGCTAAAACACGGATTCCAATGAGCTATTCCAACTCAGACAATCCAACCTTCACCCACAGGCATTCGAGCAGTTATATCACATAAGCAGCTAGCCTCATGGTAATCATGCAATTATGGCAACACTCACACGCATGCAAGGATGCTAAAGCATAGATACTTATATCGTACTCCGTGCCAAAACAAAAACTAGTTAATAATCATATGCATGATTCTAGTTCATGTTAAGATGGCTAATGCAACACATGTAAGATGCAACTAAGATAGGCTCGGCTAATCTACAATGACATGTGAAATGCTACAATTAACACGTATTCAATTTGGAATTGAAATACAAATGCAGTTAGAATGATGCGCCGAGCCCGGTGCATGCAAGACAATTGTATGGATGCACGCATGCTAAGCATAAGGTATGCTAATTTAAATATGCCCTAGTCTACCATCATAAGCGGGTAAATAAAAGGGAAGAAAGACGTGGGGTTGGAAGACATACACACACTCACGCACACTTATTACACAATTGCCTTCACTCGGAGGGTCCGAAAGAATAATACAGTCCGAATAACAAATCAACTATCCTAGCTAATTAATTATTACAGACCCTTAATTAATTAACAAAATAAATGCAGAAAGAAGGTGGCCGTAACCGTGCCTCGAGATACGCGAATGATGCATGTTCGATCCATATTGCCCGGAAACCCGTACCATGCCACTGCTGCCTCTGTTAATGCTGCCCTGCTCCTCTGAAAAATTGCCAAGGTCTTGGGATATGTTCTATGCACACTGTTGAAAACCATCGGCTAAGAGAAATAACCACCGGCCATGGGAAATTTCCATCGGCTGCTTTCAAGTATATCGGCCACATATTCTTTGCCGGTCGGCATTAAACACTACCGATCGGCCAAAAATTCCTACTGGGACCTGCAGTTGACAGCAACAGAGGGCAAAACAGTACATTACATGGAATTTCAAGCAAGTGTACGCGCGGGCACACTCCCTATCATGCAAGGGACTCAAGGGAGCATGACCCTCGACCCTCGGGCCATCAATCATACATTTTGATGTATGATGGCCTAAGAGGCCAAGGTTGCAATTCAATGTAAAATGTATGCAAACAAAACACATGAATACCAACACCCTATCATGTTGGAGTCAAGGGGATTGGCGACCGAGGGTTGAGGCGTGTTTTGTCACTTGAAATACAAACACTCCTCAATCCCCATGCCCGGTTTGACACCCCAAACTAAGCAATGCAATGCATATATACAAACTTGGCTCAAATGCACAACGTGAGGTTAAAATGCAAAACTTGCCAAATGTAATGCAACCTAAACACGCAAACTAAGTTAGTGCATTCTATATGTGCCAAGTATGGTACAATGTATATGAGATGCAACTAGATAAATGCCATGCCAACATGCAAGTATGATACAATGTAAGCATGAGGACCAAAACAATGCAACATGATCATGCAATGGTGGTGCTAAACTATGAAGGGCAGACCTCAGTCCATCCCAAAACAGTGACCAAAAAGTGTCCAAAATGGTGAACAAGCACTCATACCAAAATGCAAGCCGAAGCGGCCCAAAGCTAAGGCACAAACAAAGGGGCATTCTACTACAACCATCATGACCACTCATGGCATGGACTAAGCAACCAAAACAGATGTTCAATGCAGTAAGATACACCCAAAAACCTGCTAATATGGCAGCCCCAAAATGTCTTAAACATACAAGCATGCACAATGCCCATTTCAAGGCACAAAACTACAACACCTTAAAGCATGGGAAGGGACACAAATGACAATATAAGACCACCATACATGGACTGAAATATGATCTTAAACAATGCCAAATCATGAGGATAGTCTAAGTTAAGCATGCTAGAAGCCAAAATACTCAAGGCCTACAAGCCAAAATGCAAAGGAACTATATCAAGCATGTCAAACATGACCAAAACAGTGGCCAACTGACCTTAAGCATGACAAATCATGACCGAAAGCTTCAACAAGCTAAGCTAAATCATGCAAGCATGGAAGCCTAAATAGGAGATGCATTTCTATGCAAAAGGGAGAGATACAAAGCAAGGGCATTATGCATGAAAAAGACCACAAACCCGACCAAAGATAGAAATATATTATGATCAAAAGACACCTAAAAACCTCTGAAATAGGGCCAAAATCAGTCAAGCATGCATGTTGCCCTTTAAGCCAAAACAAGGATAAAAGAGAGACACAGGGGAGAGGGGTGTCCCTCCCCTATGCAAGACCTCAAACCATCTCCTTCACCACTGAAAATCCACTGGATTTTAGTGGTGAAAAGAGCAATACAACAAAGGTCAACAAGGCTTAAAGAAAAGGCACCAAAAGAGGCCAAAAGAGGCCTAAGAGGCGGAGTTCGACCCCCCATGCCAAAATGACCTCAATGAGATGTCTTAAACATGAAAATACAAAGCTTTTTTCAGTTATACACAAAGAAGCACCAAAAGAGGCCAAAAGAGGCCTAAGAGGGGGATTTCGACCCCCAATGCCAAAACACCCTTAATGAAAAATCTTAAGCATGAAAATATAAGACTTTTTTCAGTTATACACAAAGCTCAAATCAATATGAAAGATAGGTCAAAAGCCAATGCAAGATTGGGGAAACTAAAGTAAAGTGATTACCCTTGAAGAACCCTTGAAGAACAGATGGTCCAGCCACCCTCTACTGACCAAAATCAGTCCAAAACCTCAGCAAACAACCCTCAAAGTCCCTCAAAGTCGAAGTAAGGTGTGGTAGTGTGTGTGTTAGTGCAAAACTAAGGTAAAAATGCACTTTTGGGCCACAAAAACACACACAAGAGAGAAGAGAAAGGGAAATATAGAGAGAGAGTGTGTATGTATATGTGTAAGCTCTGGTTTTTCTTTCCAAAATCACCAACCTAGAAGAAGGATGAGAGCTCTCCTCTTATAGAAGTTCCCCCTTGCAAAGCTTACCAAACAAGCTTGTTTAGAGGGAAATCCCTCCATACACGTGTATGGAGGGGAACAGAGTGGGTGCCAGCTATCACAGCTGGCACAAAATATCTACTAAAGGTAGATGAACAGTGATCGGCTATTCAAAATTTCCATTTTGGCAAAATAAATGGCCGACCAGCAACAAACAGTGCCGACCGGCAATATAAATTGTCGATAGAATAAAATCACTGGCCGATGGCCTCAAGCCATGGCCGGTGATGTGTGGGGATGCCTCACAAGGCATTTCCTGCCCCTCCAAGGAAAAACACAAGTGTTTGGTGTAAAACCAGACACAACACGGTCGAGTCGAGAGGTCCTGAGGCAAGGCGCACAACCGAGACCTCCGGGAACTCAAGACGAACACAAGCAAGGGTAATCACCAAGTGTTCCAATGGTGACGTCCAGGTCTTGAGGATAGTCAAAAATGGGGTGTCTCCAAGGATGCGATGATGGAACTTGTAGAAGTTAAAACAAACTCAGATGCCCGACGTTTTTCCTTTTTTCTTTTGCTTCGAAGTTTGGAACCTATATAGCTTTAGATAGGTCCTGGTTTTACTGTTCCCACATGACCCGGGTTGAACCCTGCGTTTTTGAAAGAACAAAATCTTGTTTTGCACAAATGTGGAGGACGGCATGGCACTCTGAGCACAAAACGATTTTTTTTGAAATTGAGAGTGAGAATAAGTTCTCAACGGGGTATTGAGCCTACGACTGAACACAACACACCACGACTCAACAACAAAGAGAAAGACAAGGTAAGACAACCTAAACACATCTATAGACACCCAAAACGACTCAAAACAAGAATCGAGACAAACAAAACGACTGACACGACACACATACATGTTCCAATGGAAAGAAACCTCTCAGTGCACGAGGAGCCAGTTTCTTCGGGTATTATTTCTCACCCTTTCTCATTTGTGATTCTCACATCACTCGGCCCTCAGGCTCTGTTTTTCTGAAAAAGCCCTTTCCTCACTTTTCCTCTCAGTGCACATCTCTCTATTCTTCGATCTCTCATTTTTTTATCCCTCCCCTGGGTGGTTGATGGATAAACAGGAAATTGTGGGCTCATGTCCCTGGTATTCTACCAGATTCTCATTCTTTTTCACAACAGTGAGTCTCTCCCACAGAGGGGCTGTGCTACAACTGGGTGTGTAGCAAATCTGCAGTTGACATCGATTAACGATGCTCTACTGGGGAGTTTGGACACTATCAGATCTATCCGGATGAGGAAGTGGAATACCTTGCTCTATTCCAGTTCGTGCTTCGCACTTGGCTTGATACTTCGCTGCTCGGAGGATATGAGAGCTTTCAGCCCTTTTCTGTTAGCTTCCGTTGTGCCCTTCTCGGTGAATGGGATGCTCTTTCCGGCAAGTATGGTGCTCTTTCTGGCAAATGTATTGACAACAGGGGAAAGAAAGGAAGCCTGACTCAACTGTGCCCCTAGTTCATCATTTTGACCAATTTTTTTTTTTGTTTTGGTTTTCTACTAAAATAATTTTGACCAACATGAGAGTTAGATTAACATGCTTGTTCAATTTTCTGATTTGAAATCATGCAAGTTAGGTTATGAGCACTGAAAATTTCCCTTTTTGGGTCCAAAAAATGGTCCAGTTTTGGAAAAGTGGAATAATTTTCGAGAGAATTAGTCAACCTCAGTAAAAATTTTCAAAACTGTTTTTGCAAACGGCCACTGCTCAATGAGCACAGAACCTACTCTCGAGATGCACAACCTCAGATCCGAAGGAGAATTGCCCTTTGTCTGCATGGCACTGCATGGCAACGGAAATTTGCCCCTTGTTTGAATGGCACCGCAGCGTGCTGTATGGCAACGGAAAGTTGCCCCTTGTTTGAATGGCACCGCAGCGCGCTATATGGCAACGGAAAGTTGCCCCTTGTTTGAATAGCACCGCGGCACACTGTAACCAGTTTTCAAGGTGACGATCACAACCGAGCTCTCAGATACAGAGAAGACAAAGATGACCAGAACCATCACATGGACACAGTTGAATTTGAAGTGTTTATGGCTGGACTTCAGAATGAAGTTGCCTACGTATCCCAAACATGGGAATCAAGCCTTACGTAGTTCCAGTTAAGGTACACTCGTGTATTTAACCTCTCCTTTTGCGCTCTAATTTTTGCCAAGGCCGCCCTTTCGGGTTTTCAACCTTGCGAGCCCTGTTCTTCTTTTCTTTTCATTTCATTTCTTTTTTTTTTTTTTTTTATCTTTTCTTTTTATTTTCATTCTTTGCATTTTTTTTTCATTTTTTCTTGCTCTAATTTTTTCTTGGGTCGCCCTTCCGGGTTTTCGGCCCAGCGAGCCTCTCAAGGGTAAAAGTGTAGTTTTGTCCATGTTTAATGGTTGAGATCTCGAAGTCATCTGAATCTAGGAGAATGGCTGTTGTTCGCTGATGATGTAGAAGTTCATCCAATGAAGGGTGAATTTGCCCTTAGTGTTGTGGATAGGAACTCGGTTATCCTTCAACAATGCTTTCTTCTTTCCTCCCTTCTGGGATTTGGCATTCTTGCCGATCTTTGTTAGCTTGAGAAACATCCCATTTTTTTTGACTCTTCGAGCACATCTGACATTTTTGCCCCTAGTTCGAGGGCTTTTGATCTAGCTTCGCAAGCTTCCTTTGACTTTCTTGCCCCTGGTTCGTGGGCTGCTTCAAATCTGGCCACACAGGCCTCACTTTGTGATTGACCGTTGAACATTCTGAATCCAAGTTCAAGGTTTGAAAGAAAAGGGGTTGAGTCTTGAGGTTGAGAGCGATCCTAGGCTGTACAATCTCAAGAGTGATTCCACATAGGTCTTCGCAGGACCGCGCAAAACATTTTTTTGAAATTTTTTTAAGAAAACGACAAATCACTCGCACTGAAGACAGTGTAGAACCAATCTAGATCAAGCCAGGATCCTTCTAAATGCTCACATTAACAAGCATGATCTCATTCATTAAGGGCTTAGCACGTCTCTCTTTCTCTCAGTTGATCAAATTTCTGCAAATCCCGAGGAATTCCTTCCTCTTCATTTTCAACACATCGTGTTAGAAAAAGTTTTGAAAAACTTAGGTCAATGCAATGATTTAAAGGTGCAGAAGAGCAGGTGAGATGCTCCGCCAATTCGTCCTAGATTTTCTAGCATAACTGGCACAAGGCAGAAGCAAATGCAAAAGTGTGAAAATTACTGCTGTTCCATTCAAATTTGGTTGGTGTTACTGGCTCCAAGCAGAAACAGACTCACAACAAAACAAAAAGACAAACGCAAAACAAAATGGTGATGCCCGAGGTAACACCCCCGGAATCACTTGACCTTTGTACAACAGGACTGACTTGATACAACAAGACAGACCCTTAATCAAAAAGACTGACTCAAGACAATGAGATAGACTCAAAACAAAACTACAGAACTGACTCAACACCCAAGTCAGAAACTACAAAACTAGCATTCGCAAATGCTCAAAATAGTGCGTGCCATATGCCACATTCGAGGTAAACCGTGCGCCGTCCGCAGGTGGTCCAACCCCTGGTCACATACTTGCATTATTCTCGAAATCCACCAATCCAGTGGTGACAGACTTTGCCGAGCTTGGCAGGAGGATGACTTCATTGTCAATTAAATCTTACACTTCGTGGCGAAGACGGAAGCAGTTGTCGGTGCTGTGACCGGTTTGTTGATGGTATGCACAGTACTGGGTACCATCATGCTTAGCTAGAAGGAGGCTTGGGAGAGGCCGAGGCTTGAGGGGTTTGAGATGCCCTTTTTCGACGAGGATTTGAAGGGCCTTAGACAAAGGCATGTAGAGGGCATGGAAGACCCTGCGACCTCGGGGCGGATACTTCAAGGTTTGCTGACTTTTGCTGGACGCACTAGCGAAAGGGTCAGCAGGTGCTGGCTTGGTTTGCCGATCTCTTCCGAGTGCAGGATTAAAGCTCAAAGGATCGTTTCTGGTACGATGGCCCTTCTCCCGATTTTCGCCTTGGCTTGAACTGCTTTCACTCTGAGTGGGGAAAGTGTCATCCACAGTTTTTACAGCAACAGCGAGCACCTGTTGTTTATTCAGTCCTCCGGCTTTTAAAGCCTCAACAGCCCATAGGAGTTGTTTGTAGGGATCGGTGTCCACCTTTACCTTGTTCTTACCACTCGCCTCGGCTTGGTAGAAAGTTTGAGTTGCTACATCAGAGTGGAGCCCTGTTGTTGTCAACATGCCATTGTCGGAACTTGGGATGGCTTTAGGTTGGCTGAGTTTGATTACAATTTGCCCTAGTAGCGGGGGCTCCTCTGGTATGAAGTTCCCGGCATACGATGTGGTTAGTGGCGAAGCCAACATTTCGTAGGCTATATCAGCCACGAATCTCTGAAGATCGCCAATCATTCCCATCAACTCGAAAGTGGTGGGCTCACGGGTTTGAAATAACTGGGGTTCCCAGATCGGATGTGCGGCAGGTGACCTGGGTGGGTATGGCACTTCAACGTCGGTATCACCCTGTATGATGATTCCCTGGTTTAATGCGGCTTCCATAACCACTATTTCCTCTGAATTCTATGTCATTACGAGTCCCCTGAATTGATCGGAGGTGATGTGACTGGTGACTGACGGATCAGATGAATCAGTGCGCCCTAACTGGCCTTTCTCTGCTTTGCCTCAGCGAAGGAAGATACTGACTGCTTTGAACTGAATTCTCCAAACTGAAAGAGAAAACAGGCAGCAGCTCAGTCCAATTTCACTAGGACAGATATAGGCATGGTTGGATAACTATATTCAACCACTTATCATTGTTCCCCAAATTACTGCCCTAAAAACTGAATTTGATACCCGCAGAAAACTGATTCCCAAAATACTGAACTGGTGATGCCCACAGGCCTGATACCCAGACTTGTAAACTAATACATGCATTCCTGTAGAGACGCACTCTAAAAGCACATAGCAAACAAGTGAGAGCCAAAACACCCCTATGTCAGGGTAGGGTTTCCCTGTCCTATTTTGTCAGGAGCTAGGGTTTCACTATGCACGCAGCGGTTTCAAACAACCTATGATCGGGTAAGTAACCTGTCCTAGTTTGGAATAGTCACTATAGATTCCGATATGTACTAGGTCGAATGGTCAAAGAGGGTACCCTGGTAAAATCGGGGTTTGTGTTCCCATCGTGGCAGAGCCCGCAACTGGTCAGCCTTATGGCACGCTTCTCGAAGCGAGCCTCAGGCAAACCGTTCAGGAATAGCATACGGCAAACAGGTGTCCTAGGCGCACCAATGCAAATACAATGCAAAGAAACACACAAGTGTAGTCAAAACCAGATATCACGAGTTCGAGTCAAGTTCTCTGAGTCCCCAGCAGAGTCGCCAGAAATTGTAGACGTCCCCAAACGTCCCGGGAGGGAAATCCCCCCCGATTTGTTCATTTGGGCTCACTACAGTTCAGGACTCAAATGTCACGGTCTTGTATCTAATCTCGCAGAGTGCAATGCAAGACCGATGAATCATCAAAGAGTCCAAATCCAGCAAATTGTTTTTGGAAATAGATTTTTAGAAAGAAGTGCCAAACATGGACTGCTTTGCCAGATACAGAGTCGCCACCTAAATATTTTATTTTTGGGTAATTTAGAAAACCCTGACTCGTGCCTAAGGTTACGTGTCCGTCATCACCAAAGTTGCCTCGGCTCGGGAACTTGGGTACGATTGGGGAAGGTCACTTCGTGAGCACCCCCGCTCGCCCGATCAAAGATCGGCTTCTACTAACCATGATATTGAGTTTTGAAAACATTATGTGCTCTTATTCCGGTTATTAGCCTAGATTTACTACGTGATGCACACAGCATACAAGTATAGATTGGATCGCCTGAATTGGAACAAAACACCTCATGTTTGCTTTTGAAACGGTTTGCTACTCGCAAGTAGGCTAAAATGCGAATTTGCCACCCTCAGGTGGGCTTAGAAAACAAGATGATTTGCCACTCTTAAGTGGGCTTAAAACTCACAGCCAATGCATTATTCCAATTCAGATAATCTAACCTTCACCCACAGGCATTCAGGCAGTTATATCACATAAACACATAGCCTCATGGTAAGTATGCTATCATGGCAGTCACTCACACGCATGCAAGGATGCTAAAGCATAAACACTTACCGAGTATTTCGAGCCAAAGAAAGAAGCTAATTAGAAAACATGCATGGATCCTAACTATGCTGAAATGCCCAATGCAACACATGCAAGAATGCAACTAGAAATAGGCTCGGCTATCCTAAGAATGGCATATGAGATGCTACAGCTAACACGTATTCAACTTGGAATTTAAATACAATACAGTTAGTATGATGCGCCGAGCCCAGTGCATGCAATATAGATGAATGATGCAAACATGCAAGCATAAGTATGCTAATTGAAATATGCCCTAATCTAACCATCATAAGCTGGTAAATAAAAGGGAGAAAGACGTGGGGTTAGAAGACATACATCACACACACGCACACTTATTACAACATTGCCCCCCCTCGAGGGGTCCGAATAAATAATACAGTCCGAACAAATAACAGCTACAGCTAATTATTACACAACATTAACTAATTAACAAACTAGCTAAGTAAGCATGTAAACTACATGAATGTGACTGCCTCAGCTCTGTTTTGGGTAACGATGGATGCATGCATGCTCGAGTCACCTCGTCGGGAAATTCCATCCCGATGCCTCGTCTCACCTTTGTTTGCAACTGATTTAAGAAATTTGCACAAGGCTCCAAGAGGCTGAAACTCCACCCTGGGAAGGCTGCCGACCAGATATTGGCTTGGGAAACACCTGCCGACCACCCTTTGTGGTGGAAACCAAAAAAGGTGGTCAGCCTGCTAGAAAACCTGGTCGGCCGACCACTTTCTGCCCTTGGATTCTGGTTTTTCTGCAACAAAGGCAAGAGGGAGAGAAAGCAAGGTATTTTCAACATATGTGTGCAAGACCGCTCTCCCCATCCTTGCACAAGCTCAAGGGAGTGTAGACCTCGATCCTCGTGCCACTAATCACGCATCTTGATGCATGATGGCCGAGGAGTCGAATTGCACGAGTCGATGTGAAATGAATGTACAAATGAACACGTAAAGCCAACAACTCCATCATGTGTGGTCAAGAGTGTCGACGACCGAGAATCGAGGCACGTTTCGTCACTTGGAGTATGAAACGTCCCTCGTTTCCCGTGTTTGGGCTAAACCCTACTCCAAACACAACACAACAAATAAGGATGGCTTGACATGCACAAATGCAACTAGCATGCGATCCTATTGCAATGCGACCTAATCATGCAAACATGCAAGGATGAGATGCAAACATGCCACTAGCATACACAATGCTATGAACCATATGGCATACACAATGCGACTAGCAACCTAGCATACGCAATGCAAGGAAATGAGATGGCATACACAATGCAACTAACAACCTAGTATACGCAATGTAAGGAATGGCATGGCATACATAGTGCGAACAACAACATAACATGCACAACACATTGTAACATGACATACACAATACAAGATGGACTTAAACCAATGTGAGTGGACCTCATCCACATTCTAATCAGTGGCCATATGATGGAAATGAGACGACCGAAACACATGCAAATATGCACGGATGTAAAGGACCGATCTTAAGGCATAACATGCAACTCTAACTAAGCATGGCAGAGGATGAAGTATGGCATAGAATGACACATGATACAGCTCTGAAATGGCACAAAAGATGGTCCCGAAACATGCAAATATGTCACACAATACATGCTAGGGGGCCCGGGTACTGAAACTAGTGAAGTGCGTTACACTAAAGGTACCCAAAGCAATGCACTAATGGAAAAACCAACCCCAAACAGACCCTATGCAGGTCTGAAACAGTGGGGAAATGGCCTAAAATGATGGCTCAGAATGCAAAGAAATGGAGCTCATTCAATGGTCCGAAAACAAGGCATTCGTGGACAACTCTCAAGCACGCTTAAGGAGTAGAAAACATGACAATATGACATTAATAAAAGCTCGGAAATTTGATGTATAATGGCCCCAAAACAAGGAAATACCTCAGTATATGCATGTAATGGACCTCGAAACTCAAAGCTAAGCAATTGTATTGAACCACAAGCATGGAAAAAAAAACACCATTCGACCATGAGACCCAAAAATAGAGCTAAAGCGGTCCAAAATATGCCTAAGATCAGTTTAAGGTATGGCCAAAAGGTGCTAACATGAAGGGCCAAAACAACATGCAACGTAGGCTAGTAAGCATGGTTTTCACTACATG
>NW_021037494.1:0-11563 GCF_004153795.1 Camellia sinensis | reverse complement strand
TCTTTTGTCGCCATTGATTATTGTATCCGGACTTAGGTTCCGTAGATTCCGTTATTGTATTAATTGTTGTTGTCATTCATTATTTTCTTATTTTGAGTCTTGGGTTTGTTGGAAGGTTTTGGACAGGTTGGTTGAGCTTTAGGAACCAAGTCTAGTTGCCCAGATTTTGGCTTGTTCGCTCGAGCGGGGAATTGGGCACGCTCGAGCGGGGATACACCATCCAGTTATGTCCTGTTGTAGTGTTGGCGGCTCGAGCGGGGGATTTGACGCTCGAGCGGGAAGTCTGTGAGTGACGCTCGAGCGGGGAGTTGGGCGCTCGAGCGGGGACCTGTCTGCAAAAACTTCTGGAGAGTGCATTCGCCGCTCGAGCGGGAGTTTGGACCGCTTCGGCGGGAGTCTGTGCAGTGGCGCTCGAGCGGGGGTTTCCACGCCTCGAGCGGGGCGACTGGTCATAAAAATTCGAGATATCCGACTTTCAGGATCATTTTTCATCTCCTTTTGATTTTTAAAACCTAGAACCGTCTTTCTCCCTCTTCCCTACACACCTTCTCTCTTAGGTTTGATCTACTTAGAGTGTATTTCTACCTTAGAATCCTTTATTAAAAAGTTAGAGTAAGTTGAGGGCTTCGTTTTTAATCTGAGAAACTTGGGATTTGGAGCACGTTGGTCTTTGGTCTTCATCTCCATCTTCTCCATACGGGTTATTTTCTTTCGAGGTAGGGATTTCCTAACTTCCATTTATAGGTTTTGTTCTAAGCTTTGGTAATTTGATATGTTGGGGATACTTTGGTAAATTTGGGAAAAACCCTAGTTGTATTATTGAATTAATTTGTATAAGTAATTCATGGAAATGGAAAAAGATGGTTAAATCCATGGAATGGGGAATTCATTGGTTAAATAGCGTAATTGGGTATTGGAATCATTTGTCTATTGAATTGTTGACATAGTTATTTTCAGTTTAGAAATAACTGTTTTGGGCGTATCGGATGGTGGATGAGATACGTCGATGATCTTTGAGTTGTAGACATTGCATGTGGATTAGGAATAACTGAAACTAATCACATTGGTAAGTCATTAATTTTGACTATGCATTGATACAGAAAATACGTGTATTGATTGAGCATTGCATTTGCATACATTTGTCTGGTGGGGAGGAGATAGGGGATGTACTCCACGGTTTAGGGGAAGATAGGGGATGGACTCTAAACCGGATTTTTGTATTGGGAGGAGATAGGGGATGGACTCCATTAGCATCACTTTTATGTGTGCTTATTTATATAGAAGTGTTTTATTGATACAGCACTAAAATGTGTATCCAATCTGGAAAGTATGAAGTGTTTGATTTGAGCTTGAGTCTTCATTTGTTTGTTGATATTGGAGGATGTGAATATTGATATATGTGATTCACTGTTATAAGTTTGGCCAGGTTTTGAACCCATGTTGATTAAATTGGAAAGTGAAACGTATCTTTCGGCAATAGTGTCATGAGACTGTAAATGAAGTAATTGATTATTTTGGTTAACCTCTGTTGAATTGCTATTGCTTTATTCATTACTTATATGTGGTTTAGTATATTTTCTACTGGGCTGTGGCTCACCTTTATTGGGAACATCATTTTTCAGGTTCGAGTGATAAACTACCTCCAAGGACTTAGCTTGGGAGGGTTTGGCTTCTGGTTGAAGAAGACTACCTTTAGTTTAATAGTTTTTTATTTATTAGTACATGTAAACATTCAAGCCTAGGGCTTTTCTTGTATTGAGATTAGAACTCATATTTTTGAATCCAAAGTGTTGGCTTGGAAAGATGTAAGCCTGTAGGGCATTTTATTCGATATTACATGTAATGCTTTATTTAGTAATCTCTGATGAATGAATTAATAAATCGTCTTCTTTAAATAATGCATGTCAATAATATATAATGGGTTAATTTTGAGGGCCGTTACAACTTGGTATCAGAGCGTACCGGGTTTGAATTACTTTCGGGTTACGTGGGAAGTGATTAGTATCACTTGGGTTTTGTCTCGTTTGATAGAGACTTTAGTGTAATGTTATATGCTTATGTGATAACATGTTTATGTGATTATGTGGGTATGGAATGTAGTTTCTAGGGATGTTGATTGGACCCTTGAGTTTCTAGTAGTCTTGTTGGAAAGGCACTTGATCACTGCTGTTTCCAACCGGAACTATTAGTAATGCATTGGACTTATCATTATCTGGGAATGAAATTCGTAGGTGCTTATGTGATATGTGCTTACGTGGAATTGAATTATTGTTGTCCATTGCATTAGGACGCGCAGTGTTTAGCTTGGCACATTTATTAATGTGCTAATGTCTTTTGTTCTCCTTTATTAGGGATGTCAGGACGAGGACGAGACAAGCCGGTAAGGCGTGGTAAGGCCGGGTAGGCAGGAGGGTGCCGGTGCCAGGGAGCATCCCGGCCAGTTCAAGAGGAATTGGCCAGGCCAATGTGCCGAGCCAGTAGAGCAGCAGGCTATGGGCCGGCTCTAGCCCGAGAGGATAGCAGGGGCATTCGGGAGTCAGTAGGGCATTCTCAGAGCTGGAGAATCAAGCTCAGGCTTGTTATTGCGGATGCAGGACCTTCCTTTCTGAAGAGGGAGTTCTTCCGGTCTAATCCGGATGGAATTCTGTGTGCGTGATACCAAAAGAGCCGCTTAAGGCCAGATGACCATGGCTCGAACAGACACCCCACGAAGACGTTTGAGATGCTTGGCATCGAAAGCGAGGGGTATGAAGTTTGACCTTGGCTATCTATCCAGTTGAAGGGGATGCGGTGTCAGCTGGTGGAAATTCACTAAGGCGGCGTTCTAGGAGCGTACATGGGAGGCTTTTGTGAATCTTTCTAGAGAAGTTCTTATCTCCAGCAGTTTAGGAAAAGCTGAGAGACCAGTTATCTGCCAGCGTTAAAGCAGTACGAGTTCTTCGTGCCGAGTTTGAGGTGCTGCATTTTACTAGTTGTCCAGGTTTGCACCTGAGTTGGTGGCGTCTGAGGAACACGCCGTTGTTTGAGGTTTTGCAGAAGAAGTTGGGGGCTTGGCCTCAAGCTGAAGAGTTCGAGGGAAACATGATTCGGGCGATTATGGGCGTTATGGTTTGATTGCTGCAGCCCAACATGGAAATTATGACTGCAGGAGGAGGAGGAAGGCAGAAGGGCTCCAGCAGGAGTCAGGATGGAGAGTGAGGGAAGGAGACAGAAGGTTTTAATCCTCAGCAGTCTCAGGTAGCTTTTCTAGACGACTTTCCTGTGCCCGCAGTGGCTTAGTTCGGGAAGGCGAGTCAGGGAGATATTTACCTGTTTCAAGTGTGGCCAGCTGGGGCCTACAAGTCTCCAGTTTGTCCTCAGAGGGGAGGAGTGCAAGAGCAGCCAGCATATCTTCGGCTCGATCTCAGAGCCAGCAGTCAGGGGTAGAGGCCAGCCACTTCGTGTTACAGTGCGCGTCAGCCAGGGCAATGAGAGGGATTGCCCACAATGGGTGCACACCTGGTGACAATCTGGTTGAGGCCAGATTTCAATTCCTTCTCCCTCTTCCTACCGGGGTCGCTATATTAACGATCTATTTGGAAATTAAATAAAAAAGTACGTTTAATAGAAAACTAAATTGAATAAAAATGAAAGTTGAATAAAAATAAAAATGAAAGTCGCATAAAATTAAAAATGGAACTTCAATCCAGAAACCACTATACCTTAACGATCTATTTGGAAATTAAATAAAAAAGGAAATTGAACAAAAAAAAAAACTTGAATAAAAATGGAAGTTGAATAAAAATCAAAATCGAAGTTGCAGAAAAATAAAAATGGAAGTTCATTCTAGAAACCACTATACCTTAACGGTCTATTTGGAAATTAAATAAAAAAGGATGTTTAATAGAAAAATAAATTGAATAAAAATGGAAGTCGAATAAAAATAAAAATGAAAGTTGCCTAAAATTAAAAATGGAAGTTCAATCCAGAAACTATTATACCTTAACGATATATTTGAAAATTAAATAAAAAAGGAAGTTGAATAGAAAAGAAACTTGAATAAAAAAAGAAGTTGAATAAAAAAAAATGGAAGTTGCAGAAAATTAAAATTGGAAGTTCATTCAAAAAACCAAAATACCCTAACAATTTATTTGGAAATGAAATTAAAAAGGAAGTTGAATAGTAAGAAAACTTGAATAAAAAAGGAAGTTGAATACAAAAGAAAATTTGAATAAAAAAGAAAGTTGAACAAAAATAAAAATGGAAGTTGTAGAAAATTAAAAATGGAGGTACATTCAAGAAACCACTGTACCGTAACGATCTATTTGGAAATTAAAAAAAAAGCAAGTTGAATAGAAAAGTAAATTGAATTAAAATGGAAGTTGATTAAAAAGAAAAAGGAAAGTTGCATAAAATAAAAAATGGAAGTTCATTCAAAAAACCACAATACCTTAACGATCTATTTGGAAATGAAATAAAAAAGGAAGTCGAATAGAAAAGAAAATTTGAATAAAAAAGGAAGTTGAACAAAAATAAAAATGGAAGTTGTAGAAAATTAAAAATGGAGGTACATTCAAGAAACCACTATACCGTGACGATCTATTTGGAAATTAAAAAAAAAAAAACAAGTTGAATAGAAAAGTAAATTGAATTAAAATGGAAGTTGATTAAAAAGAAAAAGGAAAGTTGCATAAAATTAAAAATGGAAGTTCATTCAAGAAACCACAATACCTTAACGATCTATTTGGAAGTTAAATAAAAAAGAAGTTTAATAGAAAAGTAACTTGAACAAAAACGGAAGTTGAATAAAAATAAAAATGAAAGTTGCATAAAATTAAAAATGGAAGTTCAATCCAGAAACCACCATACCTTAACGTTCTATTTGGAAATTAAATAAAAAAAGAAGTTGAGTAGAAAACAAACTTTAATAAAAAAAAAGGAAGTTAAATAAAAACAAAAATGGAAGTTGCAGAAAATTAAAAATGGAAGTTCATTTGAGAAACCACTATACCTTAACGATCTATTTGGAAATTAAATAAAATGGGAAGTTGAGTATAAAAAAACTTGAAGGAAAAAGGAAGTTGAATAAAAATAAAAATGAAAGTTGCATAAAATTATAAATGGAAGTTCAATCCAGAAACTGCTATACCTTAACATCTATTTGGAAACTAAATAAAAAAGGAACTTGAATAGAAAAATAACTTGAATAAAAATCGAAGTTGAATAAAAATAAAAATGGAATTTTCAGAAAATTAAAAATGGAAGTTCACTCAACAAACCAATATACCTTAACGATCTATTTGGAAATTAAATAAAAAAAGGAAGTTGAGTAGAAAAGAAACTTGAATAAAAAAGGAAGTTGAATAAAAATAAAAAAGGAAGTTGCAGAAAATTAAATATGGTAGTTCATTCAAGAAACCACTATACCTTAACGTTCTATTTGGAAATGAAATAAAAAAGGAAGTTGAATAGAAAATAAAACTTGAATAAAAAAGGAAGTTAAACGAAAATAAAAATGGAAGTTGCAGAAAATTAAAAATGGAAGTACATTCAAGAAACCACTATACCGTAACCATCAATTTGGAAATTAAAAAAAAAAATGCAAGTTGAATAGAAAAGTAAATTGAATAAAAAGAAAGCGGAAAGTTGCATAAAATTAAAAATGGAAGTTCAGTCGAGAAACCACTATACCTTAACAATCTATTTGGAAATTAAATAAAAAGGAAGTTTAATAGAAAAGTAACTTGAATAAAAGTGGAAGTTGAATAGAAATAAAAATAAAAGTTACATAAAATTAAAAATGGAAGTACAATCCAGAAACCATCATACCTTAACGATCTATTTGGAAATTAAATAAAAAAGGAAGTTGAGTAGAAAATAAACTTTAATAAAAAAGGAAGTTAAATAAAAATAAAAATGGAAGTTGCAGAAAATTAAAAATGGAAGTTCATTCAAGAAACCACTATACATTAACGATCTATTTGGAAATTAAACAGAAAAGGAAGTTAAATAGAAAAATAACTTGAATAAAAATGGAAGTTGAATAAAAATAAAAATGGAAGTTGCAGTAAATTAAAAATAGAAGTTCATTCAAGAAACCACTATACCTTAACGATCCATTTGGAAATTAAATAAAAAAGGAAGTTTAATGGAAAACTAAATTGAATAAAAATGGAAGTTGAATAAAAATAAAAATAAAAGTTGCATAAAATTAAAAATGGAAGTTCAATCCAGAAACAACTATACTTAACAATCTATTTGGAAATTAAATAAAAAAGGAAGTTGAGTAGAAAAGAAACTTGAATAAAAAATGAAGTTGAATAAAAATAAAAATGGAAGTTACAGAAAATTAAAAATGGAAGTTCATTCAAGAAACCACTATACCTAAACGATCTATTTGGAAATTAAATAAAAAAGGAAGTTGAATTGAAAAATAACTTGAATAAAATTCGAAGTAGAATAAAAATAAAATTGGAAGTTGCAGAAATTTAAAAACGAAAATTCATTCAAGAAACCACTATACCTTAACGATCTGTTTGGAAATTAAATAAAAAAGGATGTTTAATAGAAAACTAAATTGAATAAATACGAAAGTAGGATAAAAATAAAAATGAAAGTTGCATAAAATTAAAAATGAAAGTTCAACCCAGAAACCACTATACCTTAACGATCTATTTGGGAGTTAAATAAAAAAGGAAGTTGAATAGAAAATAAACTTGAATAAAAAAAGAAGTTGAATAAAAATAAAAATGGAAGCTAAAGAAAATTAAAACTGGAAGTTCATTCCAGAAACAACTATACCTTAACGATCTATTTGGAAATTAAATAAAAAAGGAAGTTGAATAGAAAAATAACTTGAATAAAAATGGAAGTCGAATAAAATTATAAATGGAAGTTGTAGAAAATTAAAAATGGAAGTTCATTCAAGAATCCACTATACCGTAACGATCTATTTGGAAAAGAAATAAAAAAGAAGTTTAACAGAAAAGTAACTTGAATAAAAATGGAAGTGGAATAAAAATAAAAATGAAAGTTGCCTAAAATTAAAAATGGAAGTTCAATCCAGAAACCACCATACCTTAACGATCTATTTGGAAATTCAATAAAAAAGGAAGTTCAATAAAAATAAAAATGGAAGTTGCAGAAAATTAAAAATGGAAGTTCATTCAAGAAGCCACTATACATTAACGATTTGTTTGGAAATTAAATAAAAAAGGAAGTTAAATAGAAAAATAACTTGAATAAAAATGGAAATCGAATAAAAATAAAAATGGAAGTTGCAGAAAATTAAAAATGGCAGTTCATTCAAGAAACCACTATACCTTAACGATCTATTTGGAAATTAAATAAAAAAGGAAGTTGAGTAGAAAAGTAACTTTGATGAAAAAAGGAAGTTGAAAAAAAATAAAACTGAAAGTTGGATAAAATTATAAATGGAAGTTCAATCCAGAAACCATTATACCTTAACGATCTATTTGGAAACTAAATAAAAAAGGAACTTGAATTGAGAAATAACTTGAATAAAAATGGAAGTTGAATAAAAATAAAAATAGAAGTTGCAGAAAATTAAAAATTGAAGTTCATTCAAGAAACCATTATACCTTAACGATCTATTTGGAAATTATATAAAAAAGGAAGTTTAATAGAAAACTAAATTGAATAAAAATGGAAGTTGAATAAAAATAAAAATAAAAGTTGCATAAAATTAAAAATGGAAGTTCAATCCAGAAACAACTATACCTTAACGTTCTATTTGGAAATTAAATAAAAAAGGAAGTTGAGTAGAAAAAAACTTGAATAAAAAAGGAAGTTAATTAAAAATAGAAATGGAAGTTGTAGAAAATTAAAAATGGAGGTTCATTCAAGAAACGACTATTCCTTAACGATCTATTTCGAAATTAAATAAAAAAGGAAGTTAAATAGAAAAGTAACTTGAATAAAATTCGAAGTAGAATAAAAATAAAAATGGAAGTCGCAGAAAATTAAAAATGGAAGTTCATTCGAGAAAGCACTATACCTGAACGATCTATTTGGAAATTAAATAAAAAATGATGTTTAATAAAAAACTAAATTGAATAAAAATAAAAATGAAAGTTCAATCCAGAAACCACTATACCTTAACGATCTATTTGGAAATTAAATAAAAAAGGAAGTTGAATGAAAAAATAACTTCAATAAAAATGGATGTTGAATAAAAATAAAAATGGAATTCCCAAAAAATTAAAAATGGAAGTTCATTCAAGAAACCACTATACCTTAACGATCTATTTGGAAATTAAATAAAAAAGGATGTTTAATAAAAAACTAAATGGAATAAAATTGAAAGTTGAATAAAAGTAAAAATGGAAGTTGCAGAAAATAAAAAATGGAAGTTCATTCAAGAATCCACTATACCATAACGATTTATTTCTAAATTAAATAAAAAAGAAGTTTAATAGAAAAGTAACTTGAATAAAAATGGAAGTTGAATAAAATAAAAATGAAAGTTGCATAAAATTAAAAATGGAAGTTCAATCCAAAAACCACTATACCTTAACGATCTATTTGGAAATTAAATAAAAAAGGAAGTTGAGTAGAAAAGAAACTTGAATAAAAAAGGAAGTTTAATAAAAATAAAAATGGGAGTTGCAGAAAATTAAAAATTGAAGTTCTTTCAAGAAACCACTATACATTAACGATCTACTTGGAAATTAAATAAAAAAGGAAGTTAAACAGAAAAGTAACTTGAATAAAAATGGAAGTCGAACAAAAATAAAAGTGGAAGTTGCAGAAAATTAAAAATGGAAGTACATTCAAGAAACAACTATACCTTAACGATCTTTTTGGAAATTAAATAAAAAAGGAAGTTGAGTAGAAAAGAAACTTGAAGAAAAAAGGAAGTTGAATAAAAATAAAAATGAAAGTTGCATAAAATTATAAATGGAAGTTCAATCAAGAAACCACTATACCTTAACGATCTATTTGGAAACTAAATAAAAAAGGAACTTGAATAGAAAAATAACTTGAACAAAAATGGCAGTTGAATAAAAATAAAAATGGAAGTTGCAGAAAATTAAAAATGGAAGTTCATTCAAGAAACCACTATACCTTAACGACCTATTTGGAAATTAAATAAAAAAAGGAAGTTGAATAGAAAAGAAACTTGAATAAAAAAGGAAGTTGAATAAAAATAAAAATGGAAGTTGCAGAAAATTAAAAATTGAAGTTCATTCAAGAAACCACAATACCCTAACAATTTATTTGGAAATGAAATTAAAAAGGAAGTTGAATAGTAAGAAAACTTGAATAAAAAAGGAAGTTGAACAAAAATAAAAATGGAAGTTGCAGAAAATTAAAAATGGAAGTACATTCAAGAAACCACTATACCGTAACGATCTATTTGGAAATTAAAAAAAAAAAAAGCAAGTTGAATAGAAAAGTAAATTGAATAAAAATGGAAGTCGATTAAAAAGTAAAAGGAAAGTTGCATAAAATTAAAAATGGAAGTTCATTCAAGAAACCACTATACCTTAACGATCTATTTGGAAATTAAATAATAAAGAAGTTTAATAGAAAAGTAACTTGAACAAAAATGGAAGTTGAATAAAAATAAAAATGAAAGTTGCATTAAATTAAAAATGGAAGTTCAATCCAGAAACCACCATACCTTAACGATCTATTTGGAAATTAAACAAAAAAGTAGGTTGAGTAGAAAAGAAACTTTAATAAAAAAAGGAAGTTAAATAAAAACAAAAATGGAAGTTGTAGAAAATGAAAAATGGAAGTTCATTCAAAAAACCACTATACATTAACGATCAATTTGGAAATTAAATAAAAAAGGATGATAAATAGAAAAATAACTTGAATAAAAATGGAAGTTGAATAAAAATAAAAATGGAATTTGCAGAAAATTAAAGATGGAAGTTCTCTCA
Source organism: Camellia sinensis (assembly GCF_004153795.1). Classification (NCBI taxonomy): domain Eukaryota; kingdom Viridiplantae; phylum Streptophyta; class Magnoliopsida; order Ericales; family Theaceae; genus Camellia; species Camellia sinensis. The sequence goes on along the minus strand of NW_021037494.1, from coordinate 1,673 downwards.
AGAAACCACTATACCTTAACGATCTATTTGGAAATTAAATAAAAAAGGAAGTTGAATAGAGAAGAAACTATAATAAAAAAGAAAGTTGAATAAAAATAAAAATGGAAGTTGCAGAAAATTAAAAATGGAAGTTCATTCAAGAAACCACAATACCTTAACGATCTATTTGGAAATGAAATAAAAAAGGAAGTTGAATAGAAAAGAAAATTTGAATAAAAAAGGAAGTTGAACAAAAATAAAAATGGAAGTTGTGGAAAATTAAAAATGGAGGTACATTCAAGAAACCACTATACCGTAACGATCTATTTGGAAATTAAAAAAAAAAAAAAAGCAAGTTGAATAGAAAAGTAAATTGAATAAAAATGGAAGTTGATTAAAAAGAAAAAGGAAAGTTGCGTAAAATTAAAAATGGAAGTTCATTCAAGAAACCACTATACCTTAATAATCTATTTGTAAATTAAATAAAAAAGAAGTTTAATAGAAAAGTAACTTGAACAAAAACGGAAGTTGAATAAAAATAAAAATGAAAGTTACATAAAATTAAAAATGGAAGTTCAATCCAGAAACCAGCATACCTTAACGATCTATTTGGAAATTAAATAAAAAAGGAAGTCCAGTAGAAAAGAAACTTTAATAAAAAAAGAAAGTTAAATAAAAACAATGTAACGCCCTCAAAATAACAACAATAAACCCATCAAATAAGACATGCATTTACATATAAACTAACCACACTCTCTTATTCATTGAGAGTTTTCATTACATAAGTATTACATGTTACTGATCAAAAACTGAAAAATGCCCTATCGGCTACAGCTTCCAAATTAAATCACTTGGTTACAGAACAAAAAAGAGTATAACCTCGTTTACACAATTAAGCCCTAGGTCTTGAAGTGTCGAATGTAAATACCATCATAAAGTTGAAAGCGACAAAGTATGTCCGCCACTTACCTCCCAGCTATGTCCTGGAGTGGCATGCTTTCCCTGAGCACCGTGAAAATGATATTCCCATATAGGGTGAGCCACAGGCCCAGTAGAAATACACTAAACCAAGCCATGGGACAATGATCTAAAATATTAAGCAATTGATAGATGGTGCCAACACTGATAGCAATCACATAAATCACTATATTTATGTCTTACACTTATGAGTCTAAGGTACCTTTCATTTCCCTTTTTCAACAGATAACGCATGCTAGCTCTAATCATGCAATTTCCACAGATATGTGATAAAAAACTTATATCTTCTATCATTCAGCATAGCAGCATAAAAGCTAATCCACATTCTCACAGATAGGTATATAACCAATATCCCCACATTCACGAGAATAACATATAGCTGTATCCACACTGTGTTGCACAAAGATAAGCCATTATGAGCTCTATCTTCACTTCTCTAGACAAGCATATGAGCGTGTGTCTAAACGGGAGTTCAATCCCCTATTCTTCTCCCAATACTTATCCGGTTTAGAGGTACATTCCGCCTAGTCTTCCCCTGAACCGGTGAGTCAGTCCATAGTCTCCTCCTCTACACTAATGGTATATAAACACATTGGTTCTAATATAACAATCACCCAATACATAGCAATTAATGTATCCCTAATCAACGCGTCAAGTTCCATGACTAACATTTCATTGATTAGTTTCAGTTTACCTAATCATCAATGCATTGCTAA
>NW_021037492.1:0-14371 GCF_004153795.1 Camellia sinensis | reverse complement strand
GAATTTCCACGTTTAATTTTATGCAACTTCATATTTTATCAATTTCCTTTTCTATTCAATTTCCCATTTTATTTAATTTCAAATTAGAAATCGTTAGGTATAGTGTTTTTTGTGAATTCCATTTTTAATTTTGTGGCACTTCATTTTTATTTTATTCAACTTCTTCCTTTGATTCAATTTCCATTCTATTCTAAATTCATTTTTATTTAATTTCCAAACATAATCGTTTCTAGATATGTGTTTTGTTGATATGAACTTTCCAGTTTAATTTATCTATGCCAGTTCCATTTCTTTTTTTCATCTTTTTCAATTTTCTTTTCGATTTAATTTCTTTATGTATTTCACGTTCAAATGATCGTTAAGGTGTAGTGGTTTCTCGTGAATGAACTTCCACTTTTAATTTATATGCAGACTTCATTTATTTTTATTCCACTTCCATTTTTTCAATTTTCCTTTCTATCAATTTTCATTTTTATTTACTTTCACAAGCAGATGTTAAGGTATCAGTGGTTTCTTGAATACTTCCATTCTTTAATTTATGCAACTTCCATTTTATTTTTACCACTTCCATTTTTAGCTTTCCTTTTTTTCTATTCCCAATTTCCTTTTTTATTTAATTTCCAAACTAAGTTAAGGTTCATACGTTGGTTTCTTGAATGACCTTTTATTTGGCCTTCCATGTTTATACTTTTTATGTCAGTTTCCATTTTATTTTTATTTACTTCTATTTTTATTCATTTCATCTCTTCATTCATATTCCTTTTTATTTAATTTCCAAATATGTGTCAAGGTATATTGGTTTTCCTGAATAAGACTTCTCGTGTTTTAATTTATATGTTCACTCCATTTCTATTTTTATTCAACCTCCTATTTTTTATGTCAAATTTCCTCTGTCAATTCAATTTCCTTTTATTATTTCCAAAGTAGATCGTTAAGGTTTGTATGCGTTTCTTGAATGAACGTTCCAATTCTTAATTTTATGCAAACTATCCGTTTTTATTCTTATTCAACTTCCTTTTTAATCAATTTCCTTTTCTATCAAGTTTCCTTTTTCTTCATTTATTTTCCAAATAGCATCGTTAAGGTATAGTGCGTTCTTGAATGAACTTCCATTTTAAAATTTTATTGCAGTTTCATTTCTATTTTTATCATTCTATTTTGACTTCCTTTATCAATCTCCTTCATTAATTCTTTTTTATTCTAATTTCAAATAACGCGTGTAGTTGGTTTCTTGAATGAACTTCCACGTGTCTAATTTTTTATGCAGTTTTCCAATTTTCTATTGTTAATCGACTTTTATTTTTATTCAATCTTCCATCTCCATTAATTTTCTTTTTTATTATTTCCAAATCGATCGTTAAGGTATCGTAGTTTTCTTGAATGACTTCCATTTTTAATTTTATGCAACTTCCATTTTTATTTTATTCCATTCCATGTTTTATCAATTTCCTTTTCTAATTCAATTTCTTTTTCAATTTAATTTCGAATAGATCGTTTATGGTATATGGGTTTCTTGAATGAAACTTCCAGTTTAATTTTATGAAGTTTCCATTTTATTTTTATTCAATTCCCATCTCCATTTCAATTTCTTTTTATTAATTTCTAAATATATCGTTAAGGTATAGTGGCTCTTGAATGAACTTCCATTTTAATTCTTATGCAACTTCCCATTTTTATTTTTATTCCACTTCAATTTTTATTACCATTTCCTTTTCTATTCAATCTTTTTATATTTATTTCCAAATATACCGTTAGGTACTAGTGGTTTCTGGAATGATTTCAGTTTAATTTTAAATGCAACTTCCATTTTTTATTTTATTCAACTTCCATTTATTCAATTTCTTTGTTCTATTGAATCTTCCTTTTTTTATTTCAACTCTCAAATTAGAATCGTTAAAGGTGTAGTCGTTTTGAATGAACTTCCCATTTTTATTTTCAATGCAAGCTTCATTTTTATTTTTTATGCAACTTTCAATTTTTATGCATTTCTTTTCAATTGAATTTCTTTTTCATTTAATTTCCCTATAGTCGTGAAGTAAAGTGGTTTTCTTGAATAAACTTCATGTTTAATTTTATGCAACTTCCATTTTTATTTTTATTCAACTTCCATTTTTATTTTATTCGCTTCATTTGAAATCAATTTTCCTGTTCTATTTCAATTTCTTTTTTCTTTATTTCCCAATACATCGTTATGTATAGTGGTTTCTGGAATGAACTTCCATTTTGAATTTTATGTAACTTCCATTTTTATTTCTATTCACATAACCCTTTTTATTCATTTTCTTTTAAATTCATTTCTTTTTTTATTTAATTTCAAATAGATCGTTATGGTATATTGGTTGTTGAATGAACTTCCATTTTTAATTTTATGCAACTTGCTTTTTATTTTTATTAAACTTCCATTTTTATTCAATTTCTTTCTATTGAATTTCTTTTTTATTTATTTCGAATCGATCGTTAAGGTTTGTTTTTAGTTTGAATGAACTTTCATTTTTTACTTTTATGCAATTTCCGTTTTTATTTTATTCAACTTCTTTTATTCAATTTTTTCTATGCAATTTCTTTTTCTTTTTTTTTTTAATTTCCAATAAGATTTTAAGGTACTAGCGTTTCTTGAATACTTTCATGTTTATTTTATGGCACTCTCCATAGAAATGGAAGTTGAATAAAAATAAAAATGGAAGTTGCATAAAATTAAAAATGAAAGTTCTTTAAAGAAACCACTATACCTTAACGATATATTTGGAAATGAAATAAAAAAGGAAGTTGAATAGTAAATGAAATTGAACAAAAATGGAAGTTGAATGAAAATAAAAATAGAAGTTGCATGAAATTAAAAACGGAAGTTCATTCAAGAAACCACTGAACCTTGACGATCTATTTGGAAATTAAAAAGAAAAGAAGTTAAATAGAAAGTGAAATTGAATGAAAATGGAAGTTGATTAAAAAAAACTGGAAGTCGCATAAAATCAAAAATGGAAGTTCAACCAAGAAACCACTATACCGTAACGATCTATTTGGAAATTAAATAAAAAAGGAAGTTGAATAAAAAAGAAAATGGAATAAAAATTGAAGTTCCATAAAATTAACAATGGAAGCTTATTCAAGAAACCACTATACCTTAACGATTTATTTGGAAATTAAATAAAAAAAGAAAATGAATAGAAAAGCAAATTGAACAAAAATGTAAGTTGAACAAAAATAAAAATGGAAGTCGCATAAAATTTAAAATGGAAGTTCATCAAAGAAACCACTATACCATAACGATCTATTTGGAAATTAAATAAAAAAGCAAATTGAATAAAAATGGTAGTAGAATAAAAATAAAAATAGAAGTTGCATAAAATTAACAATGAAACTTCTTTCAAAAAATGGAAGTTGCATAAAATGAACAATAGAAGTTCATTCAAAAAACCACCATACCTTAACGATCTATTTGGAAATTTAAAAAAAAAAAAGAAGCTAAATAAAAAAAGAAATAGAATATAAATGGAAGTTGAATAAAAATAAACACGGAAGTTGCATAAAATTAAAAATGGAAATTCATTCAAGAAACCACTATATCTTAACGATCTATCTGGAAATTAATGAAAAAAGGACGTTGAATAAAAAAGAAATTGAATAAAAATAAAAATAAAAATGAAAGTTGCGTAAAATTAAAAATGGAAGATTATTCAAGAAACCACTATACCTTAACGATCTATTTGGAAATTGAATAAAAAATGAAGTGGAATAAAAAAGTAAATTGAATTAAAATTGAAGTTGAATAACAATAAAAATGAGAGATGCATAAAATTAAAAATGGAAGTTCATTCAAGAAACCACTATACCTTAACGATCTATTTGGAAATTGAATAAAAAAAGAAGTTGAATAGAAAAAAGTAAATTGAAGAAAAATGGAAGTTAAACAAAAAATAAAAATTCAAGTTATATAAAATTAACAATTGAATTTCATTCAAGAAACTGCTATACTTTATCGATCCATTTGGAAATTAAATAAGAAAGAAGTTGAATAGAAAAGGAAATTAAATAAAAACGGAAGTTGGATAAAATTTACAAGGGAAGTTCATTCAAGAAACCACTATACCTTAACGATCTATTTGGAAATTGAATAGAAAAGGAAGTTGAATAGAAAAATAAATTGAATTAAAATTAAAGTTGAATAAAAATAAAAATGAAAGTTGCATAAAATTTACAATGGAATTTCATTCAAGAAACCACTATACCTTTTCGATCTATTTGGAAATTAAATAAAAAATGAAGTTGAATAAAAATAAAAGTGGAAGTTACATAAAATTAACAATGGAAGTTCATTCAAGAAACGACTATATCTTAACGATCTACTTGGAAATTAAATAAAAAAGGAAGTTTAATAGAAAAGCAAATTGAATAAAAATTTAAGTTGAATAAAAATAAAAATGAAAGTTGCATAAAATTAAAAATGAAAGTTCATTGAAGAAACGACTATACCTTAACGATCTATTTGGAAATTGAATAAAAAAGGAAGTTGAATAGAAAAGTAAATTGAATAAAAATAGAAGTTGAGTAAAAATAAAATTGGAAATTGCATAAAATTAACAATGAAATTTCATTCAAGAAACCACTATACCTTATCGATCTATTTGGAAATTAAATCAAAAAGGAAGTTGAATAGAAAAGTATATTGAAAAATGGAAGTTGAATAAAAATAAAAATGAAAATTGCATTAAATTAACAATGGAAGTTCATTAAGGAAACCACTATACCTTATCGAACTATTAGGAAATTAAATAAAAAATAAAGTTGAAAAGAAAAGGAAATTGAAGAAAAATGAACGTTGATTAAAAATAAAAAAGGAAATTCATTCAAGAAACCAATATACCGTAACGATCTGTTTGGAAATTAAATAAAAATGGAAGTTGAATAGAAATGAAATTGAATAAAAATGGAAGTTGAATAAAAATATAAATTGAAGTTCATTCAAGAAACCACTATACCTTAACGATCTATTTGAAAATTAAATAAAAAAGGAAGTTGAATAGAAAAGGAAATTGAATAAAAATTGAAGTTGAATAAAAATAAAAATGGAAGTCGCATAAAATTGACAATGGAAGTTCATTCAAGAAACCACTATACCTTAACGATGTATTTGGAAATTGAATAAAAAAGGAACTTCAAGAGAAAAGTAAATTGAATAAAAATAGAAGTTGAATAAAAATAAAAATGGGAGTTGCATAAAATTAATAATGGAAATTTATTCAAGAAACCACTATACCTTAACGATCAATTTGGAAATTAAATAAAAATGAAAGTTGAATAAAAACAAAAATGGAAATTAATTCAAGAAACCACTATACCTCAAGAATCTAATTAGAAATTAAATAAAATAGGAAGTCGAATGGAAAAGGAAATGGAATAAACATTGAAGTTGAACAAAAATAAAAATGGAAGTTGCATAAAGTTGACAATGGAAGTTCATTCAAGATACCACTATACGTTAACGATCTATTTGGAAATTAAATAAAAAAGGAAGTTGAGTAGAAAAGGAAATTGAATAAAAATGGAAATTGCATAAAATTAACAATGGAAGTTCATTCAAGAAACCACTATACCTTAACAATCTATTTGGAAATTAAATAAAAACGGTAGTTGAATAGAAAAGTAAATTGAATAAAAATGGAAGTTGAATACAAATAAAAATGTAAGTTGCATAAAATTAACAATGGAAGTTCATTGAAGAAACCACTACACCTTATCGATCTATTTGAAATTAAACAAAAAAAAGATAGTTTAATAGAAAAAGAAATTGGATAAAAATGGAGGTTGAATAAAAATAAAAATGGAAGTTGCATAAAATTGACAATGGAAGTTCATTAAAGAAACCACTATACCTGAACGATCTATTTGGAAAATAAATAAAAAAGGAAGTTGAATAGAAATGAAATTGAATAAAAATGAAAGTTGCATAAAATTAACAATGGAAGTTCATTTAAGAAACCACTATATCTTAACGATCTATTTGGAAATTAAATAAAAAAGGAAGTTTAATAGAAAAGGAAATGGAATAAAAATTGAATTTGAATAAAAATAAATATGAAAGTTGCATAAAATTAAAAATGGAAGTTCATTGAAGAAACCACTATACCTTAACAATCTATTTGGAAATTAAATAAAAACGGAAGTTGAATAGAAAAGAAAATGAAATAAAAATTGAAGGTGAATAAAAATAAAAATGGAAGTTGCATAAAATTAACAATGAAAGTTCATTAAAGAAACCACTATACCTTAACGATCTATTTTTAAAATTAAATAAAAAAGGATGTCGAATAGAAAAGGAAATTAAATAAAGTGGAAGTTGAATAAAAATAAAAATGGAAGTTGCATAAAATGAACAATGGAAGTTGATTCAGAAAACCACCATACCTTAACGATCTATTTGGAAATTAAATAAAAAAAGAAGCTGCATAGAAAAAGAAATAGAATATAAATCGAAGTTGAATAAAAACAAACACGGAAGTTGCATAAAATTAAAAATGAAAATTCATTCAAGAAACCACTATATCTTAACGATCTATCTAGAAATTAAAGAAAAAAGGACGTTGAATAAAAAAAGAAATTGAATAAAAATAAAAATAAAAACGAAAGTTGCGTAAAATTAAAAATGAAAGATTATTCAAGAAAGCACTATACCTTAACGATCTATTTGGAAATTGAATAAAAAAGGAAGTGGAATAAAAAAGTAAATTGAATTAAAATTGAAGTTGAATAACAATAAAAATGAGAGATGTATAAAATTAAAAATGGAAGTTCATTCAAGAAACCACTATACCTTAACGATCTATTTGGAAATTGAATAAAAAAGGAAGTTGAATAGAAAAAAGTAAATTGAAGAAAAATGGAAGTTAAATAAAAAATAAAAATTCAAGTTGCATAAAATTAACAATTGAATTTCATTCAAGAAACTGCTATACTTTATCGATCCATTTGGAAATTAAATAAGAAAAGAAGTTGAATAGAAAAGGAAATTAAATAAAAACGGAAGTTGGATAAAATTTACAAGGGAAGTTCATTCAAGAAACCACTATACCTTAACGATCTATTTGGAAATTGAATAGAAAAGGAAGTTGAATAGAAAAATAAATTGAATTAAAATTCAAGTTGAAGAAAAATAAAAATGGAAGTTGCATAAAATTTACAATGGAATTTCATTCAAGAAACCACTATACCTTATCGATCTATTTGGAAATTAAATAAAAAAGGAAGTTGAATAAAAAATAAAAGTGGAAGTTGCATAAAATTAACAATGGAAGTTCATTCAAGAAATGACTATATCTTAACGATCTACTTGGAAATTAAATAAAAAAAGAAGTTTAATAGAAAAGCAAATTGAATAAAAATTTAAGTTGAATAAAAATAAAAATGAAAGTTGTATAAAATTAAAAATGGAAGTTCATTGAAGAAACGACTATACCTTAATGATCTATTTGGAAATTGAATAGAAAAGTAAATTGAATAAAAATAGAAGTTGAATAAAAATAAAATTGGAAATTGCATAAAATTAACAATGGAATTTCATTCAAGAAACCACTATACCTTATCGATCTATTTGGAAATTAAATCAAAAAGGAAGTTGAATAGAAAAGTATATTGAATAAAAATGGAAGTTGAATAAAAATAAAAATGAAAATTGCATAAAATTAACAATGGAAATTCATTAAGGAAACCACTATACCTTATCGAACTATTAGGAAATTAAATAAAAAATAAAGTTGAAAAGAAAAGGAAATTGAATAAAAATGAACGTTGGTTAAAAATAAAAAAGGAAGTTAATTCAAGAAACCAATATACCGTAACGATCTATTTGGAAATTAAATAAAAAAGGAAATGAAAGAAAAATTGAAGTTGAATAAAAATTAAAATAGAGGTTGCATAAAATTAAAAATGGAAGTTCATTCAAGAAACCATTATACCTTAACGATCTATTTGGAAATTGAATAAAAACGGAAGTTGAATAGAAAAGTAAATTGAATAAAAATGGAAGTTGAATAAATATAAAAACGGAAGTTACAAAAAATTAACTATGAAAGTTCATTCAAGAAACCACTATACTTATCGATTTATTTGGAAATTATATAAAAGAGGAAGTTGAATAGAAAATGAAATTGGATAAAAATGGAAGTTGAATAAAAATAGAAATGGAAGTTGCATAAAATTAGCAATGGAATTTCATACAAGAAACCACTATACCTTATCGATCTATTTGGAAATTAAATAAAAAAGGAAGTTGAATAGAAAAAGAAATTGAATAATGTAGGAGAGGGTTCAAGAAAGGAGTTGGAAAGTTCGAAGATCTTCGAAGATCCTTGAAGAACAACTGTGAATTCTCTAGAATATGATGAGAGGCTTAGATTCTTCAATAATCTCAACTTAGGAACACAAAAACAAAGGAGATGATGGAGATAAGAGATTGAGTGAAGAAGAAGGCAAAATGACTGGAGTTTCCATTTCTATTTTTATTCAACTTCTATTTTTATTCAATTTCCATCTCCATTCAATTTCATTTTTTATTTAATTTCCAAACAGATCGTTGCGGTGTAGTGGTTTGTTGAATGAACTTCCACGTTTAATTTTATGCAGTTTCCATTTCTATTTTTGTTCAAATTCTATTTTTATTTAATTTTCTTTTCTATTTAATTTCATTTTTTATGTAATTTCCACGTAGATCGTTAAGGTGTTGTGGTTTCTCGAATGAACTTCCATTCTTAATTTTATGCAGCTTCCACTTTTATTTTTATTCCACTTCCATTGTTATTCAATTTTCCTTTCTATTCAATTTCCTTTTTTATTTAATTTTCAAAGAGATCGTTAAGGTATAGTGGTTTCTTGAATAAACTTCCATTCTTAATTTATGCAAACTTCCATTTTTATTTTTATTCACTCCATTTTTAGGCAATTTCCTTTCTATTCAATTTCCTTTTTTATTTAATTTCCAATAATCGTTAAGGTATAGTTGTTTTCTTGAATGGGCTTCCATGTTTAATTTTATGCAGTTTCCATTTCTATTTTTATTCAACTTCTATTTTTATTCAATTTCCATCTCCATTCAATATTCCATTTTATTTAATTTCCAAATAGATCGTTAAGGTGTAGTGGTTTCTTGAATGAACTTCCATTCTTAATTTTATGCAGCGTCCACTTTTATTTTTATTCCACTTCCATTGTTATTCAATTTTCCGTTCTATTCAATTTCCTTTTTTATTTAATTTTCAAAGAGATCGTTAAGGTATAGTGGTTTCTTGAATAAACTTCCATTCTTAATTTTATGCAACGTCCATTTTTATTTTTATTCCACTTCCATTTTTAGGCAATTTCCTTTTCTATTCAATTTCCTTTTTTATTTAATTTCCAAATAGATCGTTAAGGTATAGTTGTTTCTTGAATGGGCTTCCATGTTTAATTTTATGCAGTTTCCATTTCTATTTTTATGCAACTTCTATTTTTATTCAATTTTCATCTCCATTCAATTTCATTTTTTATTTCATTTCCAAATAGATCGTTACGGTGTAGTGGTTTGTTGAATGAACTTCCACGTTTATTTTTATGCAGTTTTCCATTTCTATTGTTGAATGGACTTTTTAAAGAAACATATATTTTGAAAAGCATATCCATGTATATGTGGAAAATGGAAGAGTGTAGTGGGCATAGTGAAATTATTTCCTAAGGTATTGTTAATGTTGTGAAAGATCGGGAATGGGGGTTAATGAAAAGAAAAAGAAAATTGAATCGCCCATGGCGTTGATTGAAATGGTTGTTTTCAAGAAAAGTTCATACTTATGTATATTTTGTATAAACTGTCACATTACTATTCTAGCATGAGGATGGGTGTTCATGATCATAGCTATCTGTATGTTGTTATTGTTAAGGGCCATGTTGAGTTCCCTACTGGACTATATGTTCATCCCACGTTGTTGAACCTTTTTTTCAGGTGTTGAGCAGAATGTGTTGCAAGATTTGGGTCTTTTGATTTGTTGGCCACGGGGCTTCTCTTATGTGGGCGGAATGCCATTGTTATAAAAGGGTTACACCCTTCTTCTTGTACCTTATGTGATGTAAGCCCCAGGGGCAATTTATTAAGTATGTTCATGTAATATTTACTTTGCATACGAATGAGAGTATTGTTAATCACTTCTACAGATTGAATGTATGAGTTTATTTTCGCATGTTATCCTTGAAATTGAATTAAGTTAATGAATTTGGTAATGACTTCGAGTAATAAAAAGTGGGGCGTGACATCCTCACTCCGTGATGTTTCCACAAAACCTTCACCAAAGGGATGGTCTTGCCACGCAGGACTTGATCCCGTCTATCCAAGACCCGAACTGGTCTCTCCTCATACGAGGCATCCTCATCTACCTTTAAGTCGGTCCAATCTAACACATGCCATGGATCCAGCTCATACTTCCGAAGCATACTCACATGAAACACGTCATGAACCCCGGACAACTGTGGCGGCAACGCTAAACGATAAGCAACCTCGCCAATCCTCTTAAGGATCTTGAAAGGCCCAATAAACCGAGGGGATAACTTCCCACTCTTCCCAAACCTCATCAAACCTCGCCTAGGTGATATTCTCAAGAAGACATGATCACCTACCTCAAACACCAAAGGTCTCCTCCTACGGTCGGCATAAGATTTCTGACGACTCTGGGCTGTAACAAGCCTCTTACGGATAAGCTCAACTTTCTCCGTCGTCTCCCTAACCAACTCCGGACCCAGCAAAGGTGCATCACCCATCTCGCCCCAACAAACTAGAGACCTACACGGTCGGCCATACAAGGCCTCAAACGGTGCCATACCGATGCTAGACTGAAAACTGTTGTTGTAGGCAAACTCCACCAAGGGCAAGTGCCTCTCCCACGTCCCACTAAAGTCAAGGACACAACCTCGAAGCATATCCTCAAGGATCTGAATAGTATGCTCGGACTGCCCGTCGGTCTGAGGATGATAAGCCGTACTAAAGGTCAACTTAGTGCCCAAGGCACTCTGCAAACTCTGCCACAACCTAGCAGTAAAACGAGGATCTCTATCTGAGACGATCGTCACTGGGACCCCGTGCAATCTCACTATGTCCCGAATGTACAAGTCGGCAAGATGATCTACCGAATCTCTCACGCGCATGGGAATAAAGTGCGCTGACTTATTCAACTGGTCTACAACCACCCAAATAGCGTCACTACCCCACTGAGTCCTCGGAAGACCTACAACGAAGTCCATAGTGACATGCTCCCACTTCTACTCGGCAATAGGCAAGGGTTGCAACAAACCCGCTGGCCTCTGATGCTCGGCCTTCACTTGCTGACAAGTAAGGCACTTCGACACGAAAAACTGCCACATCCCTCTTCATACCTCGCCACCAGAACTGGCGGCCCAAATCCTGATACATCTTAGTACCTTCCGGATGCACCGCAAGGCGCGAATGGTGAAACTCTCGGAGTACTTCCTCTCGGCAAGACTCTGGCACAAACAAACGGTCTCGGTATCTCACACTCTAGTCGGGATACACCGTCAAACCCTTCTCAACCTTCCCACTGGAGATCTTCTCTCGGAGGGATTCTACCTCAAGGTCACCTCTCTGTGCCTCCAACACTCGAGCCACAAGTGTAGGTTGCGCAACTACAGAAAACAAGGCCGCAGCCTCAATAGATTTGCCTAGAAGCAAATCGAACTCGCCCAATGCACCCAACATCTCCCATTCCTGAATGGCTATACAAGCTACATCACTAATGGATTTCCTACTAAGGGCGTCGGTCACAACATTGGCCTTCCTCGGGTGATAGTGCAACTCAAAATCATAATCCTTAATGAACTCCATCCACCTTCTCTGCCTCAAATTCAAGTCTCTCTGTGTAAACAGATACTTCAAACTCTTGTGGTCCGAGAATACCTCGAACCTCTCACCATAAAGGTAGTGCCTCCAAATCTTCAAGGCAAAAATCACAGTCGCTAACTCTAGGTCATGGGTAGGGTAATTCTTCTCGTGTATTTTCAACTGACGTGAGCTATAAGCTACCACTTTCCCTCATTGCATCAACACACAACCCAAACCCTCTTGTGAGGCATCACAATAAACCACATAACCCAACCCTCTCTCTGGAATAATTAAAATCGGAGCGGTGGTCAATCTAACCTTCAACTCTTGGAACGACTTTTCACAAGTCTCACTCCACACAAAATAACCCCTTTCTGCGTCAATCTAGTCAATGGCGAAGCTAGCCTTGGAGAAATCTTTCACAACCGACGGTAATACCAGCTATCCCAAAAAACTGCGGATCTCAACACACTCTTAGGCTGTGGCCTAATCCTGCACTGCCCAGTCTTGGAGTATCGACAGACACCCTTCCCCCGAAACTACATGGCCTAAGAACTTAACTTCTCCTAGCCAAACTCACACTTCCCAAACTTGGCGTACAGCCTATGGGCTCTTAAGTAACTCAAGCACCACTTTCAGTGTGCCTCGGCTCCTCCTCTGAAGGTGAATAAATCAGATGCCGTCCACGAAAACGACTACAAAACATCCAAGATTCCCGAAAGATCAGTTCATCAAGTCCATAAAGACTGCGGTGCGGTTGGTAAGCCCAAATGGCATCACCAGAAACTCATAATGGCCATACCGTGTACGGAATGTCGCTTCGGGATTCCTCCTCCCTGACCTCAATGGTGGTACCCGATCTCAAATCTATCTTAGAAAAACAACGGAACCCTTCAACTGGTCAAAAATCATATACGGGGCATAGAGGTACTTATTCTTGACGTAGCCGTTCAACTTCAGGTAGTCGATACACAACCAGGCACCATCTTCTTCTTAGCAAAGAGGGCCGGTTGTCCCCACGGCGAAACACTAGGCGAACAAAACCCTATCTAGCAATTCCGGAGCTGACTTCACTCAATCAACTCTGCTGGAGCAAAACGTAAGGTGCCATAGATTGGCCCGTGCCGGGCCTAGATAATAGAGAAACTCAATCTCTCCGGTAGGAGCCAAACTAACAAGGTCTCGGAAAAACATCCGAATACTCACAAACCACCTCGGCAACACAAGCTGGGTCTCACTACATCACCAACTCTCAAAGCTAGCGAGTAGACCACCAAGCTCACTCCGCCCTCGCGAATCATACCCGGTGGCAAAACACTACACCCGTCTCCCAAGAAATGAACCCCCGCTCAAGGTACATAACGTACCCTCTGGCGGTAGCAATCGATAACAGCCCGGTATGACGATAGCCAGATCCATACCCAAAATAACATCAAAAACCCTATATGGGATAACTACAAAGGGAACGCAGTCTATAGTCGGCGACCTCTATATCGCAACCTCTCAACCCTGTTTCAAGATCAGTTCACCCCAAAGGACACTACACTATAGGAGATCTAACTGTGCTAACTCCAACTCCAAGATAGATGCAATGCAGCAGATACAAAAGAATAAGATGCAGCCGTATCAATCAACATATTAGCAACCGAGTTGCAAAACAAAAAGGTACCTCTCACTACTGATGGAGCCGATACTAGATCCTCGCCGGTAACAGCATACACGCGCCCTGTAGGCCCCTGATCCACCTGCTTACCTCTAGGAGCAAAAGACTGCTGCACTGACTGGGACACGAAGCCCCCGATGACCCTCGAGGCCTGCCACAGACTGAGCTGAGCTGAAATCCCGCGTCGTCTCAGGACCAACGCTCCTGAAGTGGCACTCAACGTGGGCAAACCTCTCAGGTGCCCAGTTGTCCACACTGAGCAAGATAAGGGCTGCCCCCGCCCAACTCGACTCTGGGTCTAGCTGAAGAAGAGCAGCTCTTTGACCTCCGCCTTCTGCGGGCAAACCGAAGATTGTGACCCGCTGGCCACAAGTGTAGCAGTCAAACCTCCCTGATTACCTCTCCCCGAGCCTGCACCGGCACCGGAAAGGTCGATCAGTAACTCCACCCTGAGACTGCTGAGGGTTATAACCCTCTTCTCTGCCATCACCCTGACCTCCTGGCCCTCTTGGAGCCTCTATGTTTCTCCTCGCCTCCTCCTGCATCATAAGCTCCATATGGGCTCCAGCATCCACTAAATTCTATACTCTCGGATGTAGACCCACCAACCCTCAAATGAGCCCCGCCTCAACTTCCGCTCAAACTTGTAGCAACGGCGTCTTCGGACGCCACCAACTCAGGTGCAAACCTGGACAAGCTAGTAAAGTGGCCTCAAACTCTGCCACAAGACATACCCTGCGATTAAGCCGGCTAAACTGATCCTCGCTTCTCCTTTAGCCACTGCAGATAAAACCTCTCCTGGAAAGCATTCACAAACGCCTCCCATGTACACCAACACGAGCCTTCTCATCTTCCTCCTC
>NW_021037489.1:0-10716 GCF_004153795.1 Camellia sinensis | reverse complement strand
GTGATTGGTGGCACGAGATCGAAGACAGCAATATTATTTGTGCAAAATACATTTGCTATGCCCCGTTCCTGCGCTCTTCGCCAGCAAACCAGGAATCAGCAACCTTTTGGGGCTTGGCACGCATTTTAAGAATAGGTGTAAACAGAGGCTAATTGGGGCATTCCGGTGGATTTCCGCGCAAGACAATCCGGACATGCATCATCCACCAGAAGCAAGACAGTCCCTGGCTTGCATGCCAGTTTTATTTGCTTTCTTAGTTAATTCTTTAATTAATTACAATTTTGTAATATTTTGGACTGTAATATTCTTTTATTTGGGACTGTAATATTTGGACTGTATATTTATTCAAACCCTCTGCGCGAGGGCCACAACTGTAATAAGTGTGCGTGTGTGTGTTGTATGTCTTCTAACCCCACGTCTTTCTCCCTTTTATTTATCCGCTTTTGATGGTTAGATTAGGGCATGTTTAAATTAGCATACAGTATGACAGCATGTTTGCATCATTCATCTGTATTGCATGCACCGGGCTCGGCGCATCATACTAACTGCATTGTACTTTCAATTTCAAAGTTGAATACATGATAGTTGTAGCATTTCATATACCATCTTAGAATAGCCGAGCCTGCTATAGTTGCATTTTGCATGTGTTGCATTAGGATTTCTGTATACTTAGGATCATGCATGATTTCTAATGTAGTTTCTATTTTGGCTTGGAGTACTCGTGAGCTTTATGCTTTAGCATCCTTGCATGTGTGTGAGTGAATGCCATGATAGCATGCTTACCATGAGGCTATGTGCTTATCTGATATATCTGCCTGAATGCCTGTGGGTGAAGGTTGGGTTATCTGAATTGGAATGAATCATCAAAATGTTTCAAACCTACCTGCGGGTAGCAAACCATTTTCAAAAACAAACATAAAATGTTCTGTTCCAATACAGGCAACTCAGTCTATACTTATATGTTGTGTGCATCACATAGTAACCTAGGCTAATAACTGGTTTAAGGACACACAAAGTTTTCAAAAATATATATCATGGTTAGTAGAGGCCGATCTTTGATCGGGCGAGCGGGGGTGCTCACGAAGTGACCTTCCCCAATCATATCCAAGTTCCCGAGCCGAGGCAACTTTGGTGATGACGGACACGTGGCCTTTTGGCACCGAGTCAGGGTTTCCTAAATTTCCCAAAATAAAATATTTAGGTGGCGACTCTGTATCTGGCAAAGCAGTCCATGTTTGGCACTTCTTTCAAAAAATCTGTTTTCCTAAAACGATTTTCCGGATTTGGACTCTTTGGTTCAGACTTAGAACCGTGACTACGAAAAGTCGAGTCCGAGCTGTAGCGAGGTCCCCCGCGGGCTTGTTACAATTATCCATGGAAGCTTGGAAAATTGAAGAGATTAAAGGAAAGAAACAAGGAATTGAGTTAAGGTATGTGGCTTCAACTATTATCTTTGTAAATAATTCATCTACTACATGAAATCAAGGATTGACTTGGAAAAAAAAACATGTAAATGAACAACTGTGTTGGGTTATGAATGAAATGAGTTAAACTCAAGGAATTGAACCTTGATTTCCTTAAATTTGCTTGAATTGGGTTCAATCTTAAGAATGACACATGGAATACCAAGTTTTGGTGTGAAGATCAACCATGTGTAAGAGGTATTTGTATGATTTTGGGGTATATATTATAGAATTTTGATTATATAGAAGATGAGACTTGAATTTCTATTTTTGAGGCAAGGATTGATTTGTTCAAAATGGAATTACACTTGATTGATGTTAGTTTATCATGTTATGAGATAATTTTACATGTTTTTGAGTGATTTATGTTAAGAACAAAGCTTTAAAATGGGAAAAAACCAAGTGTTGGAGCAAAAAGAGCCATTTTCAGACTGAAAATTTGTCCAGAGCCACATGTGCGGCAGGTCTTCCCGCACGTGCGGCAGTCTATGCCCAAAACCAAAGTTGAATCTGCTAAAAAAGCACGTCGTCCCGCACGTGCGGCCCCATTCCCGCGTGTGCGGCCTTGTTTCCCGCATGTGCGAGGGACAGCTCTGCTCAGCCAACTTTGAACAAGCATATCTTTTGCATCTGAACTCCGTTTTGAGTGATTCTTGAGCCTAAAATCAAGCCCCCGAAGTCTAGTTTCTAATGGCGGTGGTATTACTCCCAAATTCTAAATACATAAATAGTTATGCCCAAATTAATGATGACTGTTCACTTTCTGTTTACCGGTTTGTACCGTTTCTTCGTCTGAACCATTTTTCTATCGATTCCTCCTATCTTCTGTGACATAGATTATGACATATTAAAGACTAATGAGTTTAGTACCGATATGACTAACTGATTAAAGAGTAAAGTAAGGAATCAGGTATGTTCTTATAATGCTATGTGCATTGTGTTATAGGTCCAGACAAGGACATCGTCCCATTACTACCGGGAGCTGATCACTGTGAGTAATAATAGTGTAACGATTTGTTTCACTTACCTCCTATGTTTATGATTTATGTATTGTTATTTGGGACTGGCCTATTCCATTGATATTATGCTTTGATCAAATTAATGGATATGAGTGAATAATGGCGTTGATATGGACTTAAGGTCGTTCTGTCGCTAGTAATAGACGTGGGCCCAAGGCCGTTATGATGTGAATTGTTCTGTCCCTATTAATGTAGTGATACATTTGCCTTCTGTTAATCGTTATTATTAATGTTCTGTTATTCGCGAGACAACTATGTTGACTTATAATAAACCATGGGAAAATCTGTGTGCACTATTTAGTAGTAGTACTATAGTAGTACTGTAGTAGTACGTTTTGCATACTGTTAATAGTTAATATTAACATTATGTTATCTGCAAGTTAACTGTATTGATTCATGATGAACAAATGGAATGTATAGCGATCCCGGATTTACCCTTGTTGTATAGCGATCCGGACATGTGTCCGTGGATGTTGGTAGTTGTTTATTATCTTGTTTACATCCTTTCTTACTTTGTATTTGAGTATAGGATGTGTTTGAGCGGGATTGTTACAGGTTGGTTGAGTTTAGAAACCAAAACTAGTTGCCCAGATTTTTGGCCTGTCCGCTCGAGCGGAGGTGTTGTGCGCTCGAGCGGGGAATACATCATCCAGTATCTTGTTGTGCAGTGTTGTGAGCTCGAGCGTTAGGGTTGGGAGCTCGAGCGTAGGTCTGTTTTCTGCAAAGTGCTGAGCGAGTGCATTCTGCGCTCGAGCGGGAGGTTGGCCGCTCGAGCGTAAGTCTGTGAGTGGCGCTCGAGCGGGGTGTTTACGCTCGACGGAGACCTGGGTTAAAGACCCGAAGTTGTGACTTTCCAAATCACTTTTTGCTTTCTCTTCTCTCTCTTACTTTCCAAAATCACCATTGTGAGCCTCTCACTCTAGACTCTACCTTCTCTCTAGGTTTTGATCTAGTAGGAGTGATTTACTCACCTTTGGCCTTTACAAAAAGTTGTTGATCGTCGAGGGCTCATTTTAATCTGAAAATCTCGGGTTTGGAGCACGTTGGGTTTTGTCGTCTTCTCCTTTGGGACTCCGAATTTGAGGTAGGGATAACCTACTCCTCTCTATGGTTTGTCTTTAAATTTGGTATTTTGAGATGTTGGGCTGGTTTGGTAATCTTGTAAAGGTTTGGGCTTTTGTGTAATTTTACAAAGGTTGGGGTTTTATTCATAATAAACCTAGATGCATGTTTGCATGAAAAATGGAATGATTGGTGATCATTGATGAAAATGGGACCTAAGGGTTGAAATGGTAATTATGGAAAATGGTCTAATTACATTGGTTAATTAATTGGATAATTAATTGGTGAGAAATGAGGAAATGAAATGTTGATTGAATATCCATTTGTGCATTATTTTTCTGTTTTAGAAATAACTGCTTTGGGCTATCGGTGGAGGATAGTCGTGATTGTTGTAGACAATGTATGTTGATTAGGCAAACTGAAACTAATCAATGGAATGTGTTATGGAACTTAACAGTTGCTAGAATACATTAATTGTTTGTATTGTGTGATTGTATATAGAACCAATGTGTTATATACGTATGTGTAGAGGAGGAGATAGGGGATGTACTCCGCGGTTTAGGGGAAGATAGGGGATGGACCTCTAAACCGGATAGGTATTTGGAGGAGATAGGGGATGTACTTCGTAGACAGAGCTCATATGCTTGTCTAGAGAAGTGAAGATAGAGCTCATATGCTTATCTTTGTGAAGTATGAAGTGTGGATACAGCTTGTATGCTTATCTGTGGATATTGTTGATATCATATCTGTTGTAAAGTGTGGATACAGCTTGTATGCTTATCTGTGGATATTGTTGATGTACATATCTGTTGAGAATGTGGATATAGCTTTTATGCTTATCTGAATGTGAGATATAGTTTTTATACATATCTGTGGAAATGATGATAGAGCTAGCATGCTTATCTGTTGAAAAAAGGAAATGAAAAGTAATTGGGACTTGTAAGTCGTTGACATAAATATGTAATTTATGTAATTGAATCAGTGGTGACCAACTATCAATTGCTAATGTTTAGTCATTGTCCATGGTTGGTTTAGTGTATTTCTACTGGGCTGTGGCTCACCCTATATGGGAATATCATTTTCAGGTGCAGGAAGCATGCCACCTCCAAGGACATAGCTGGGAGGCTAGTGGCGGGCATAGTTTTCGTTTTACTTTTGATGTATTACATGTAATTTCAAGCCAAGGGCTTAATGTGTAAACGAGGTAGAACTCTTGTTGTAACCAAGTGTTAACTTGGAAAGCTGTAAGCCCGTAGGGCATTTGTTATGAGGTTAACATGTAATACTTATGTAAATGGATACTCTACATGAATGAAAGACATGTGGTGGTTAGATTTTATATCAAATCGCCATATCTTATCTGATGCCGGTTTATTGATTATTTGATTGAGCGTAACAACTTGATATCAGAGCGTAACGAAAGTTCGGAATACATTTGAGGTACGTGGAAGTGATATAGAGTAAATCACAATTAGGGATTGTGTACTTCTTCCTTGCATATGAGGAGACACTTGATTATATGTTAGTTATCATACTGCTACCATGATGCTTAAAAATGCTATACACCTCGTTATCGTGACTAATGTTGTTCGGTATGGGATTTATATTCTTGTGGATGTTGTGCGTTGAGATCCTTGAGTTATCTAGCGGAGATCTGTTGGAAAAGAGCACTTAGACAACATTTCAACGCTGGTTCTTCTAAACCGGAATAACTTAACTAAGTAACGTCTGTGGGATCTATATTATCCCGAATAGAACGTTTTCGTAATGTGCTTATTGGTTATCCGTGCTATTGAGCTGAATTACACTGTCCACTATCTAGGACTGTTGAGTTGATTAGTGTGCGTGCGTCACAACCTATGAAAAATGTCTGCTTAACGTTCTTGTGTTGCTTTTATTAGTGATGTCAGGGCGAGGAAGAGTGACTAGGCGTGGTAGAACCTGGCCCAAAGGCGGGAGATACGTACAGGGTGAGGATTCCGGGTTGTCTGCCAGGAGGGAGTGTTGGGTTCACAGGCCATGTGGCACGGATGCCAGTTGGCGTCAGCAGGCTAAATGGGTGCCTTGTGCCAGAGTACAACGATTAAGCTAGGAGCTTTGGGTCATTCTAGAGCTGGAGAATCATGCAGCGTGAGACAAGGAGCCTCCTCTTGTATAGAGGAGTTCTTATCGGTAGTGAAACCTGGACGATATTATCGGGATCTAACTAAAGAAAAGACGCTTAAGTCGGCGATTGAATGGACTCGAACAGACAACGAAAGAACGTTCTGGATGCTTTGCACTAAGGAGGACGGGACACGAAAGTGACCTTGGCTCCTTTCAACTAAAGGGAGATGCGGGTCAATGGTGGAAGGATACTGTGCAAGAAACCACGCTCGCGCAGGTTTGAACCTGTTACCTTGGGACAGGACGGTTTTGTAATGCCTTTCTTCAAGTGATGAGGCCTTTCTTCTACAGCCAAGCAAGCTAGGGAAAACTAGGGATCAAAGTTTGATATAGACTCGGTCTGAACTCAGCAGGCTCCCCCGCCGTTGGTCAGTGCCCGAGTTTGCAGGCTACTTTTTAACACCAGTCTGTGCTAGGGTGTTGCTAACCTGGAATACTTGGTTGGTCGGTGATCTGCCATGAGAACGCCGTGTGCTAATGATGTTTGGGCGTGGAAGGTTGAGGCAAAGGGCCTCTAAAGTTGAGAGTTGGAGGGTCATTATATATTCTAGAGAGTATGACACCTAGTGGACGCTGTGCAGCTGCCTATATGGAGCTTATCATGCAGTATCCGAGAAAGATGAGGGTCAAGAGAGCTCAAGAGGAGCCAGGATATGTCAGATGATGCAGGAGGCCAGAGGTAGTCTAACCCTCAGCAGTCTCAGGGTGCAGTCTCTAGATCGACTTTCCAGTGCTTGCTAGAAGATTCGTGATTGATCGGAAGGCATCAGGGCGAGACGGAGTCATTACGTGTCCGAATGAGAGTGTGAGTGAGGTAGTATATCAGACATTTGGATTTAACAAAGTGGTCGCGCAGACTGGTACAAGTGTTGTGCCCCGACACCAGAAGTGGTGGGTAGGTGCAGAAACTGTTCTGCATTCTTTTCAGCCGTAGATCACGTTTGTTCCGCCATCACCCATCTGGATTGTGGAGCATGTGAGGCAGCTCTCTTGATTCTGGTTCAAATTCGTAGTGTGGAACAATCAACTGCGGCACACTAACGCTGGTTTTGCCCACAGTTGAGTGCCACCTTCGGTGGGGGGAAGCGGTCTGGTTTCTAGAGGCAAGGAACGCAGAGGTTTCAGCACGTAGCTCCACGAGTCTAATGCGACCGGCCTCGAGGGCCAATCCGGGAGCTTCCTCTCACCAGTCTAAGGTGCACGAGTCTTTGCCTGACCGAGAGGTGAGCAGGTAGAACCAGCGGGCCTACGGGGGCGCGTGTTATGCTGCTACGCGCAGGATTTAGTACCGGCGCCATCGAGGAGATAGTAGTACAGGAACAGGTAACTTTGCTTAACAGTTGCTTAGTATATGAATAAACGGTGTGCAACTTTACATGCTATGTGCTGCATTGACATGTTGGATTGATGTAGCCACATGCTACGGGTCTCTATTTGCTTACATTTCTCGATGCTTGGCTGCATTTAGATTCCATAAGTTTTTGGTGAGATTGGAGTTATTCGCCAGACGTTAGCATCTCAAGGATGTCTATTGATGTCGTACTAAGGCTATCCCGACATTTGCCTGCTCCATGAAGGTTGACTGATTCTGAAAGTTTAGAGGATGGATATACGAGGTACGCCGATCTGATGCGTTATCCGGTCTTGTCATGCCAATATCGGGTTTTGCGTTATTCTGTATGAGCTGTTATCGTCAACCGCATTTTATTGACGCAGTTAGGTATCACAACTTGTCGTACCATTAAGAGCGTGGAGTGGTTCTATTTTCTTGGGAGACCGGTTGTAGTGTTTTGCCACCGGGTATAGATTCTGCTGACGAGGAGCGAAGTGAGGACTTTAGTAGTTCTACTTGCCCAGCTTTGAGATGTTGTTGTGAGAGTGGTGAGACCCAGTTTTATAATATACGAGGAGTTGGTTTGTGAGTATTGGAATGTCTTTCCCGAATGATCTGTTGAGTTTGACCACCTCACGCGAAGGATAGAGTTCTTCTATGATTTTGCTTAGTTAGCCCTTGTATCGATACGTCCCGATTTCTACTGGACACTTTTGCTCCAGCAGAGTTGGTTGAGTTGAAGATTCATGCTCCAGAAATTGACACGATAAGCGCTCTTGTTCGCCCTTAGTGTTCTTCGCACACCTGTATAAGGAAGCACAGCGGCTCCATTTGCTTAAAAAAAAAGAAGATCGTATGGCCTTGAGATTGTGGTAAAGACTACCGGAAGTTGAATCGGGCTACAGGATTAAGAATAAGTATCCTATTGCCCCGTATTAGATGATTTGTCCTTGATCCAGTTGAGGAGCGGTGTCCCGTAATGTAAGATTGAAATCGGTAAATAGGCTTGAGGCCGGGTACCAGTGGGGAGGAGAAGTATATTCCAAAGACGCATTCCCGTACGCGTATGGCCATTACGAGTTTCTGGTGATGCCATTCGGGACTACCAATGCAACGGCAGTCTTTATGGACTTGATGAACCGGATTTCCCGGGCAGTGCTTGAGACCCGATTTGTGTGTTGTCTTCGTGGACGACATCCTTATCTTTCGGTCTTCTGAGGAGGAGCACGAGGCACACAGTATGGAGAGGTGGTTGCTTGAGTTACTTAGAGGCTCATAGGCTGTATGCTCCAAGTTGGGAAGTGCGAGTTCTGGGCTGAGCGGGAAGTCAACTTCTCATAGCCACGTGGTTATCCGGAGAAGGGATGTCTGTTGATACACTCCAAGGTCTGAGGTCAGTGCAAGGATGCCAGCCTAACAGGTGTAGGTGGTGGCTGTTATTCTTGAGATCCGCCAGTTTTCTGGGATTAGCGTTGGTGGTATTATCGTCGGTTTGTTGAAAGATTCCTCCGAGGTAGCGTCTTACACGTTTTGACCTAGACTGACTCGGAAGGAGTCAAGTATATAGTGTCGAGTGAGACTGTGGAAAAGTCGTTCCAAGAGCTGAAAAGTTAGAATGTACACACGCTCGCGTTGTTGAATTATTCCGGAGAGAGGAGTTGGTTATGCGGTTACTATTGTAGTATGTCCTCACAGAGAGGGTTTGAGGTTGGTGTTGTTGACTGCCAAGAGCGGAAAAGTGGTAGGCTTATGGATCACGTCAATTAGAAATACACGAGAAGACATTACCCCAGCACACGTACCTAGAGTTAGCAGCTGTGATCTTTGCCTTGAAAATCTGGAGGCCATCTACTTTTGTGAGAGATTCGAGGATTCTCGGATCACAAAAGTTTGATGTATCTGTTTACACAGAAAGAGACTTGAATCTTGAGGCAGAGGAGGGTGGATGGGTTCATCGATGGATTATGATTTTTGAGTTAGCAATTATCATCCGGGAATAAAGGCGCAATGGTGGCGAAAATTTGCCCGGTTGTATAGGGAAGAACCATTAAGTGATGTAGCCTTGTCATAGCCATCCGGGGAATGGAGGATGTTGGGACAACTTGGCGAGTTGTATATATAGCTTACTGGTAGGAATCTGTCGAGGCTGCGGTCCTGTTTTCTGTTGTTGCGCCAGGCTCTGACATTATTGATGTCAGCAGTAGTTAGAGGCAGCCAGAGAGGTGACCTTGAGTTAGATCTCCATGAGAGAAATCCCTCTATGTGGTAAGAGTTGAGGAGGTGTTTCTACGGTGTATCGGAGCGCGAACCTGAGTGTGAGAGATACGAATGACCGGTTTGTTTGTAACGCGGAGGCTTTGCCGTGAGAATGGAAAAAGTTTACTCCGAGGAGTCGTCACCATTTCGCGCCTTGCGGGCATCCGGGGACCCGGTACTAAGATGTATCAGGATTTGGGTCAGAACGCCCTCCTTTAGGTAGGACGGGGGGTATGCAAGAGAGATGTAGAGTGTTTTCGATATCGAAGTTGCCTGAAACTTCCGCAAGTGAAAGGCGAGCATCCAGAGGCCAGGGGTTTGTTGCAACCCTTGCCTATGCCCGAGTGAAGTTGGGAGCATGTCACTCAGACTTCTTGTAGGTCTTCCGAGACTCAGCGGGTAGTGCATGCTATTTGGGTTGGTTGTGAGACCGGTTGACTAAGCGGCGCATATCCTATGGCGTGAGAGATTTCGGTAGATCATCTTTGCCGATTTGTATATTCCGGGAATAGTGAGAATTGCACGGTAATGGTCCCAGTGACGATCGTCATCAGATAGGATCACTGTTTACTGCTAGTTATGGCAGATGTTTGCCCAGAGAGTTGCCTGGGCACTAAGTTGACCTTTTCAGTACGGCTTATCACCTCAGACTGTACGGGCAGTCCGAGCGTACTCTTCAGACCTCGAGATATTGCTTCGGGTTGTTCCTGGATTTCAGGGCGACGTGGGAGAGGCACTTGCCATGTAGATTGCCTACAACAAGTGTGTGTCTTCAGCAATGCGGTATGCACCGATTAGGCCGTTGTTATGGCCGACCGTGTAGGTTCCGTGTGTTGGGCGAGGTGTGTGAGCACCTTGTTGGGTCCGGAGTTGGTCAGGAGACGACGGAGAAATTGGCTTATCGTAGGAGGCTTGTTACAGACCCCAGCAGTCGACAAAGGAGTTACTGCCGACCGTAGGAGGAGACCTTGGCGGTTTGAGGTAGCGTGATCAGTCTTTCTGAAGATATCACCTAGACGAAAAGGTCTGATTGAGGTTTGGGGAAGAGTGGGAAGTTATCCCCTCGGTTTATAGGTCCTTTTGAGATCCTGAGAGGATAGGGAGGGTTGTTATTTCGCGTTAGCCTTACCGCCGCATTGTTCCGGAGCTGCATGACGTGTTTGCATGTGGAGTATGTTTCGGAAGTTTATGAGCCAGATCCATCAATGTGTTGATTGGACTGATTTAGAGTAGATGAGGATGCCTGTATGAGGGAGAGGACCGGTTCGGGTCTTGGATAGCGGGATCAAGTCCTGCGTGGCAAGACCATTCCTTTTGGTGAAGATTTGTGGAAACATCACGGAGTGAGGAAGCACTTGGAACGTGAGTTAGGAGTCCGTGAAGAATATCCGGACGTTGGTTTTGTTGTATTAATCTT
>NW_021037476.1:0-13067 GCF_004153795.1 Camellia sinensis | reverse complement strand
AAAGAGAGAGATCAACCTGTCGACAGCGGATCATTAAAGGAGCCTTCTTGGTCAACGCAGTGATTACCGATCTTGCTTGCCCACGGGACTATACATTCCGGACAGTATTGGTGACGGCAGCGGAGAATTATCACATTTAGCGCGGATGGGTGGTGGATTTGGACAGAGTGGAAGAGTTTGATGTTTTCAACGGAATGGGCAGCAGGCAGGGGTTGAAGTGGGTTTCGGACGCTGAAGCTTTCAGACATGGCTATGACGGTTTTACGGGCTGCTGTGTTTTTTTCTGTAAGCATCCTGATACCAACTTAGAAAATATGAGCGAAAAAGAACTGCCGAAAATATGAGGAAGAAGGAATATATGTTCTGTATATATTTCAAAACTTCTTATTTTCAAGCACCAAATGACACTCCTTAATAAGGAGATATTACAACATGCATTTATAAACCCATTATATGCCACTTACATGATTATATATTAACACTATCTACCACTATCATATTAGTATACATGCCACTATGCTTAGACCTACCACACCACTATCATAAGTTCCTATATCATGCGCACTTATTCTACCACCAACACACTATGATAATTCTATACATGCACTATCTACACAACACCAACTAATCATAATGCCATATGCCACTATCTTATTATATGCATTAACACAAATTTCCAGCAGTCCTGGGACAAAAGATCACAGGACTAATAATTGTGTGTTTGGATGAGTCAGGATAGGGGACTGGATAATACCCAATTGGTTCAGGGATGTGATAAAGGCGTCTCAGAAGGGATTAACAACCAAATGGACCAAAAATGTTAATAACTCGATTACTTAACTCCAAATAGGTCCCACCTACACTGGACTTGCCAAAATACCCCAAGGAGAGGGTGCATCGGTCATAATATGCAACATCTGGAGAATGTAACAGGGCACTTTTTATAAGGTGGGGTCACAGCATAAACTCCTTTCAAATTTAGTCTCATAGAAGTTTCCTCCCTCAATTTCATCTTTTGTAGATTTTATAGGAGTTCCAAATTTTCAGGAGCATAGTTTGTTTTTCCTCCCTTAAACTCCCCATGTACATAGGAGTATACAGGAGTGACATAAACAATGAGCAGTAAGATAAAAACGAAAGAAACTCTAAATGAAAGAATTTGTGAGAGTTTACTAGGTAACACAATTACAAATGAGAGAAAGAAATTTCCATATAGTTCCTTGAGCTGTCTAGCAATAAACCATGAGTGAACCAATAATAAGTGATTATCTACATATATCTATACTATTATATTAAGTGAAGGCTGTCCAAGCCTTTGCTTGCTTCTCCTTATGTCACGCGTCCCTCATTTTTCTACTTAAAATAAAAAATAAAAAATTGATAGATGAGAGGAGTGTGACTCAAACCTTGGACCTTGGGTCTAATGAAGAAGGCTCACAACTTGAGTAGCACATAATATATAGAAAACATTTTGTTTTATTGTTACTTATTTGAATTGCACACGCATCACGTGTGACAATAGCTAGTACAATATAAACCAAACAATTGGACAGATTTAGAGGTCATAAACTAGAACAATGGCAAGTGTTATCTGCTCCCAGTGCTGTGCTGCAAGTTCAAGTCACAAGAATCAACCTTTCCACCCCCAAGAAAAAAAAAGTGCTGCCAATTGAAAAATCCAGCCCACACTTCTCCTTAAAATCTAGGTATGAAGGAGAGGGCAATTGAAACCTTATAACTGGCACAGATGGGATAACTCCAGGCGATGTGGGACAATTACAACACACCCTCTTGGACCACAACCTACACTAGCCAGACAAACGGCACACCAGTCACAGGCCTAACCAAACTCTAATACCAAATTTAAAAGCCCAGCTTATACTTCTCCTCAAAACTCAAGTATTAAGGAGAGGGAAACTGAAACCTTATAATTAGCACAGATGGGACAACTCCATGCAATGTGGGACACATTCGAACACTACCTACTTACTCTCTCTCCCAAACACTAGTGTAAATGGGAAACTTATGCATTGGGTATGACCTTTAACATTGGAGAACAGGTTTCATTTGTCTTTATATCGTTTATGAAAGATCATCAATGTAAAAATATGATGTGCACAAAACTTAGTAAGTCAACATTGTAAACATAAACATTACTATCTTTGGGGCAAATTAATTTAGGTTTCAGGTAGATCTAACTACTAAATCTTAGGACAAGACAACACAGTGAAATATCTAAGTTTCCTTCTTCTGAACTAAGGGTGAAATGAAACATAAGAGCCCACAAGGGTGTTAGAATATAATATGTAAAATGTTGCTTTAATAATTAGGTTAGTGTTAGAATTTACCATCACCTACCACACACTCACCTACTACACTCACCTACTCCTCACCTACCACCACCTAACCTACATCTATATAATCAATCCATTGTAACAAATCAACAAATCAAAATCAATATAACTCAATCAATTTTATACATTGTATTTTTACATGGTATCAGAGCGGGGTTAAGAACCTGATCATTCTGCTTCACCGGCGGGCGGCAGCCTCGCCTTGGCCGCCCGCCGGACCTCTACACATACCTTCACTCCTTTGCCAGAAAGTCATAGCTGACCTTTTCTCTGACCTCCTCACCTTTGAGTATCAACTTCAGGATCACCTTTTACCAAACTTTTCCATCATTCCATTTGGTTCTGTTTGGTCAGAAGTACAGAGATGGATTTCTGATCCTCTAAGCTCCAGAAGCAGTCTTCAACCTTGATAGACTGAAACAGTTCACCATCAATTATTGGAGGTTGACCCTTAAGTCCAACTTTCAGATGGTTCTTCTTCATCTCACATGCAATCTCCCTCGATTTTGTTCCAGGAGGGACTGGAATATTAATTGTAACTTCTTGCAAGGTTTGAACCCGAGAGTACTTATCCAGATCAAGACCATTGCCTTTATTGGGAGCTGGTAAGATATTTAAATTGAAATGTAGTATAAAATGTTAGTTAAACAAAAATATCATCTCATAAGATAAAAGTATAAGCAAGAGTCCACATATTGCCTGATGATGATCACACCATCTTCACAGAAATTAAACTCACAATTCTTACCAAATGAGATAAGTTACACGGGGAAAAACGTAATCACTTCAGGTATCTTATGGCCACCTGAAAGCCATTAGACTTTGCTATGATGTGACAAATGAGTAACGACAGGTTTAATGGAGATGAGAACACTGACTTGTCTTGTAAAGTTATCATAAGCAAACAGCTTTGGCCTAACATATAACTAATTTGACAACAATCTAAAATTCATTTAACCTTTTCAACTACTTTCAAAATAAATTTGGGTACAGAAGTAGTAGCAGGAGCAAGATTTTACTTCAACCATGAACATAAAAACTCACACATCAAAAGTTCACTGCTTGTCAACTTCTTTGTACAACCCCTTGTTGCATCTATGAATAGGAAAAATAATGTGCTACTATATTTTTATTCAAAGCTATAGAGACAACTCATGCATTAGAAGTATGCAGAGTCCCTTTCACCAGGCTGCCACACTTTACACCACGTCTAGGAGTAAGAACCATTCCACACTCCGTCTGCCCTAGATCCAGATTGATCCATGCTCCAGATACAACTGATCTGAAACTCTCAGCCTCCTTATAAAATCTTTCATAGCCAGTATTCAAAGACTTGACGAAATTACCATATCATGTTAATTTCATGCCGCCCCAAAATTTTTGGCATTTTAAACCCAGTTTAAAATTTTCTATGCAATGTTCCAGTACCTCGTGCTACTATTTCATTGCTCTTATGATTGTTCAGATTGTCATCTCAATTATAACATTTTCTAAAGTTCATTTTGCTGATGAAACTCTATACTTGCAATAAGAGTACATTCACTTAAGCCTTTCTACTGATTTGTCAATGCATTCCTAAAATAGTAAAATATCATACTTGTCAATGCATACCTCAAATAGTAAAAAATCATTCATCAATATAGCCGCAATGAATGATGCTTCGCAGAGGCTAAAATCTACAAAGAACCAAAAGAACAAAAATGTGTTCAACTAAGGTAGTTTTTTTATAAAACAGAAAACTCAAAATTAAGTACTGAAAACTAAAGTTCAAATTTGTCAATCCAAAAAACAGTTTGGAATGTATTGAAACTTAAGCACTGATTTTAATTAAGTTATTTGATATGTACAAGAAGCTAAAATTTGAAATTGACTCATTTTCTAATTTTTCTATTTAACTCTTTATATTGTGGTTGTTGGTTGGTTGTGGTTTTGTTGTTGTCCTTTTTTTTTTTTTTTTTTTTGTTGTTGTTGTTGTTGTTGTTTTGGTGTTTGTGTGGAATGAAAACGAGTTGGTGGTGAAGAATTTTTATTTAATTTTTTTTTTAAGAAAGATAAAAGAAAATAAATAAAGTGGTAAACAAATATGAAGATATGATGAGAGGTGGGTGGCACAAGCTGGATGAATATTTTATGTATTGGCCCTCGGGGTGGAGGACAAAGAAGAGACAGCATGTGTTGGTTTTTGAGCTAAGGGAGGCACACACAAAAATAAAATAAAAGAATGATGATGAGAATGGGTAGTGGGTGGGTGGATGAGTAAAGGGAGAGAGAAAAAGCTGTTTGAGCGATGGGATGTGTTCGAGAAAAAAATGACTAGTAACATTCAATTTTTTTGATACTAGATCATGGCACCAATATCCTTTCTCAGTCCTAACCCTAAAAATACATAGGATAGAGTCTGCGTTGAGTTTATTACGGTTCCGTTTAGAAAGAATTGAACATACTGAACCAAAGACATGCAACAAAGAGTAATTACAAACTTTACCAAACAACTTTTCATAAGTGAGGCTTAAAAATGAAGTGGTTTGGGCATGATTAAGGACATATAAAACTATCAGGACGACCTCACTCTAAAAATAACACGAACACTCAAAGTAAGGAGAAGAAATTGAGTTATTTCAAGGATGTGCCTTTGTTTGTGCTCAACTTTACTGTTTTGTACTGGAGTATCTATCTCACGACCTTAACCTGCATCTAGAGGTTTTGGTCATGACTGGCCAGTAATCCTAAATTACCTTTGTCCTCAATAACAAAATCGATTCATATAATTATAAATGGGGCTTAGCGGAAGCAATAACAAAATATAAATATATTCATTGAGCGGTGCTTACATGACAAATTCCATAAATAACTAACTTCATTCTTCATTCATAATAATATATACAACCAACTTGAACTTCAACTTTCACAACATATATATTACATGTTCACCAACAACAAAACGAAAGATCAAACAAAAGGTTGACAAAAGCTTGTCTCCTCTACAGACCAAGCTACACCCCATCATGGAGGCACTTCTCATTCGGCTGCACAAAAGAGGGTGGACTCCCAAAGTAACTCTAGGCCTGTCGATCCACATGCTCACCTACATATATATGTATATATATCACGGAGAGGAGTAAGCTGGAACCTACTGAGTAACATCAATATAAAAGGTTAACGAATGAAGTCCAACATTCACAAAACATATCTTTCAATTCTAAACATTTCATATGTTAAATTCATATCAATCATCTGTTTTAACAATACCCATAGCAAATCATCATACATGGTAACATCCAATAGAGTAACAATTGTTAAAACCTATCACCTACTTCACCCACTTAAACCTACTCCACTAAACCTAACCCACTAAATCCACATACTCTCCACCTACTTCACCCACTTAAACCTACTCCACTAAACCTAACCCACTAAATCCACATACTCTCCACCTACTTCACCCACTTAAACCACTCACCATTTGTAATATAGATAACATTATATCAATCAATAATATACATCAATATATTTTACATGGTATCAGAGCAGGTTTAGAATCTAATAATTCTGCTTCACCAGCGGGCGGCAGCCTCGCCTTGGCCGCCCGCCGGACCTCTACACATACCTCCCATCCGCTGCCACAAATTCCATAACTGAACTCTTGTCTCTCTCTTCCATTCTTGCAATAATTGTAATCCTCCCTGTTTTGTTCTGAGGATTCAATATCTCAATAAGCTTAACCAGCTCATTTGGGTCCATTTTGTCACTCACCTTAATTCCAAGGGGATTAGCCATTCCTCTCAAGAACTCAACATGGGCACCATCAAGTTGCCGAGTTCGTTCTCCAGCCCAGAGGATATGAGCAGCCCAATCATAGTACCAGCCGGAAGTTGAATCCATCCTGGTAAGTGACTGCTCATAAGGCAAGAGCAAGCACTCATGCGATGTCCAAAAATTAGTGGTTGTCATGATAGGATGATCAACTGTAAGTCCAGCAGAGTGCCATGCGAGACGGAGCATTATCGGAGCACAGTTCTTCTCAGCGATGAGGCCTCTGAGCTTCCTCTTGGCTTTGTCAATAGCCTTCTTGTATTCCTCGCTCGCAGTCGGGTAACACTTCTCCATAGCTTTTGAGCTGAGACTGAGCAGAGAGAGACAGAATGCAAACCCCAGTGCGAGAGCTTCTTGCGGTGCATCGGCCTGCCATCCTTGTAAAAACAACCCCAAATGGTGCAGGTCAGCACGTGCAGCAAATTTTATCACAACTCTGAATTCCCTCTCTCTCCTAGCACCGCCTGTTCCATCATCTTCATCAATGAGACCAAATGGTGCAGGTCAGCACGTCCTAGCACCGCCTGTTCCATCATCTTCATCAATGAGAGTGATTTTGAACTCTTTTGAAGTGAAAGGGAGAGGACCCGCAGTATACAAGCTCTTTCTTCCGTCATAAGCAGGAAGCCGCTTGCCAAGATGAGATTCCCGATACATTTCACGTGGGTGGTAATTTGGCCCACGGTTACTGGTGGTGGTTTCTAAGTTCTGTGGGCTGGTATGTCCTATTATAATATATTATATTATTATAGTATGATATATTATATTGGTCATTATCTATCCAGCGCTTTTGACCTTCAAGGATCCAACCTCCTGTAACCTTTGTCGCTGTAATGGAGTGACCTGGACACCCATAACCCTTAATTGAGCCACCAGCAATACCAGCTGCATCAAGACCCACCATCAATATGCGGGACATCCCTCTCTCTCATCTTTTTTCCACTTTCAAACCCACTTTAATCATATCTCTCATTTCTCTTAATTTATTCCACCCACCTTCTTTCACCCTTTTCTTTTATTTTAATATATATATATATATATATTTTATTATAATATATTTTACTCTCCTGGTTAGTGAGCATCCCCCGTTTTTCCATTCTCTTATTATTATTTTTTTTTTATATCTACCAAAAAAAAAAAAAAAAAAAAAAAACAAAACACAACCACAAAATACACACCAACAGCTTCTCACAACTTGTCATTTTATTCATATCAAGGGATTCAACCTCGATCACACTTTTACCATCACACGAAAAAAAAACAAAAAAAAAAGAAAAAAAAAACAACAAATACCAACAACCAAAATCCACAGGTCGGGATTTCCCTTCTCTACTCTGCCGCCAGGACGGAGGCAAAAAAAAGACCCGCGAGAGTAGAGAAGGAAAATCCGCCTGTGGATGTGGTTGTTGGTTTATTTGTTTGTTTTTTTTTTTTTTTTTTTTTTTTTTTTTGTGTGATGTAAAAGTGTGATCGAGGTTGATCCCTTGATATGAATAAAATGACAAGATGTGAAAAGCTGTTGGTGTTATTTTGTGGTGGTGTTGTTTTGTTTTTTTTTTTTTTTTTTTTTTTTTTTTTTTTTTTTTTGGTGGAATATAAAAAAAAATAATAATAAGAGAATGGAAAAACGGGGATGCTCACTAACCAGGAGAGGGAAAATATATTATATAATAAAATATATATATATATATATATATTAAAATAAAAGAAAGGGTGAAAGAAGGTGGGTAGAAATAAATTAAGAGAAAGGAGAGATATGATTAAAGTGGGTTTGAAAAGTGGGAAAAGATGAAGAGAGGGATGTCCCAGCTATTGATGGTGGGTCTTGATGCAGTTGGTATTGCTGGTGGCTCAATTAAGGGTTATGGGTGTCCAGGTCACTCCATTACAGCGACAAAGGTTACAGGAGGTTGGATCCTTGAAGGTCAAAAGCGCTGGATTGATAATGACCAATATAATATATCATACTATAATATATATATATTATAATAGGACATACCAGCCCACAGAACTTAGAAACCACCACCAGTAACCGTGGGCCAAATTACCACCACGTGAAATGTATCGGGAATCTCATCTTGGCAAGCGGCTTCCTGCTTATGACGGAAGAAAGAGCTTGTATACTGCGGGTCCTCTCCCTTTCACTTCAAAGAGTTCAAAAATCACTCTCATTGATGAAGATGATGGAACAGGCGGTGCTAGGTGAGAGAGGGAATTCAGAGTTGTGATAAAATTGTGCACGTGCTGACCTGCACCATTTGGGGTTGTTTTTTACAAGGAGGCAGGCCGATGCACCGCAAGAAGCTCTCGCACGGGGTTTGCATTCTGTCTTCTCTCTGCTCAGTCTCAGCTCAAAAGCTATGGAGAAGTGTTACCCGACTGCGAGCGAGGATACAAGAAGGCTATTGACAAAGCCAAGAGAGAAGCTCAGAGGCTCATCGCTGAGAAGAAACTGTGCTCCGATAATGCTCCGTCTCGCATGGCACTCTGCTGGACTTACAGTTGATCTATCCTATCATGACAACCACTGATTTTTGGCAGTCGCATGAAGTGCTTGCTCTTGTCCTTATGAGCAGGTCACTTCACCAGGATGGATTCAACATTCCGGCTGATACTATGATTGGGCTGCTCATCACCTCTGGCTGGAGAACGAACCGCACCATTGATGGTGCCCATGTTGAGTTCTTCGAGAGGAATTGGCTATCCCCTTGGAAATTACAGGTAGTTGACTAAAATGGACCCAAATGAGCTGGTTCCGCTTTATTGGATATTTGAATCCTCAGAACAAAAGACAGAGATTACAATTATGCCAAGAGAGAGAGACAAGGTTCAGTTAGAATTTGTGGGCACGGATGGGAGTATTTGCAGAGGTCCGCGGCGGCCAAGGCGAGCTGCGGCCCCCGTGAAGCAGAATTATTAGATTTCTAAACCTCTCTTGAATACCATGTAAAATATTTGATGTATATTATTGATATATAATGTTTCTATATTTACAAATGGTGAGTTGCTCATTTATATAGAGAGGTGAGTGTAGTAGGTGAGAGCTAGGTGAGAGTATGGTGTGTAGGGTGTAGGTAAATTGTGTAAGTATGGTAAATTTTAAACAGAGAGTCATTACAACTTAGTGAAGTATGTGAGAAAATAAGTGAATAGGTTTGAGTCCGGTGGACGGCTAGGTGAGGTTGCCGCCCCGGTGAAGCGAAAATATTAGGTCTAAACCTGCTCTGATACCATGTTAAAATTTGATGTATGAAAAAAGAGAGAATGAATATGTTTGATGATTGTATTTATTGATTTGATGTTATCTTATGTGTGTTGAAGCTCTCTCTTTATAGAGGAGAGGGAAACAATTACAACCGAAAGTAGAACGCACAAACAAAACAAACATATTTAAAAGGTACATTATTAAAGCATACTAATTATTAATTACTAACTGAAAAATACAATGTATAAAAATTTGATTGTTATATTGATTTTGATTTGTTATTTGTTTACAAGGATTGATAAAGATTAGAGTTAGGTCGTGTAGGTGAAGTATGTGAGGTAGTAGGTGAGTGTTTAGGTGATGGAAGTGTTGGTAGTGATGGTAAATTCTAACAGCCCCCCGCAAAACTCAAGGAGATAGAAACTAAACCACTGAGTTTGAAGAGAGAACAAAAACAAGAAATACATAAAATAAATAAAAAAAAAGATAGGAGACACTGGTATGGTCGTGTCAACCGTGTGAAGACACTGAAAGTGTGTCTAACGTGTTGGTAGAGGACACTTTATGGGGTTTCATAACTTGATAGAGACCTGTATGTGGTGTCATAACGTTGTAGAAGACCACTGTATGGTGTGTCATTACCGAGTAGAAGACAGTTTATGGGGTCATGTCGGACCGTTGTAGAAGACCGTTTATGGGTCATGTCAGAACCGTTGTAGCAGACAATGTTGTGACAGTTTACAGAGTCTTGTCGGACCCTTGTAAAAGAAACTAACCGAATCTACTGTCGCGGACGTTTACAGATCTTGTCGGACCATAAAAGGAGCTAACCGAATCAATGTCGGACAGTTTACAGAGTCTTGTCGGACCCTTTAAAGGAGCTAACCGGAATCAATGTCGGGACAGTTTACAGAGTCTTGTAGACCCTTAATGATGCTAACCGGAAATCAATGTCGGGACAGTTTACAGAGTCTTGTCGGACCCATTAAAAAGCGCACCCTCAAAAGTTGCCCAATTTTGTCAAAAGCGTCTGCCATTAAAAAGCGTGCCCAATTCATCAAAAGGTGTCCGACATGATGGCGAGCACGTGAGTGCCTTGTGTTGCCTGCCCGTTTGTGTCTGGCGAGAGGCGCGCGATGCCGTGGCGCCTCGGCGTATAATACGGAGGCTTGAGCTGAGCTGAGGCAAAAAAAACCTCCAGAGAATTCTGAGAGAGAGATTCTGTAACACCTTGTTTTCTGAGAGATAGTTCTGAGGCATTACCATTCTAAACCTCTAAAAACCACCCTTTCTGGAAAAACTCTGCCTCTGCGGAGAAGAGAAACTTGTTGGAACACTGGTAGCCCAAGAAAATGTCTTCATCTCCCGAGTCTGCTCACTCTCTTTCCCGACCTCAACGAGTCAACAAGAGAGAGAACTGGAGGTGGCACTTGGAACCTCAACCATGCCCGAGTTTACTCCGCTGAACTTGCCGATGCGTCTGTGGAGCAAAAATGCAGGGCAAAACAGATGTGGAAGCAATCAATATACACTGAATCATTGTTGGAAACCATTGACTTGCGTTACACAAATCTGTCGCACGGCTGCAGAGACAGGACAAATAGGTGCAACAGTTAAACTCCCAACTGGCCTGCTCCAACGATGTATAAGGAATGCGGAGCAAAGATGAGTGTGCTGAAGCAGAAAAAAGAGCTGTAAGCGGAAGGCCACGTGATGTTCGATTTGGAGGTCGCCATATGCAGCAGTGGAGGAGCAGGAGTAGTGATCTCCCAGTGGAGTGGGAAACCGAGCACACCGTCAACGACGCCCAGAACGGAGGGCAATGAAGAGAAGCGACCCGCCGAGCAGATAATAAGAAAAACTCCCCCTGTGGCATGTTATTTGTTTTGTTTTTGTGTTTGTTTTGTTTGTTGTTGTTGTTTTTTTTTTTTTTTTTTTTTTTTTTTTTTTTTTTTATGTAAAAATTTGATCGGGGGTTATCCTGAGATGAATAAAATATGGTTGTGCAAATTTGTAAATGTTTTGTTAAGGTTTTTTTTTTTTTTTTTTTTTTTTTTAAATAAAATAAAGAAAGTAAAGTGGAAAATAGTCTATCTATCTGTTAAAAAGTGAGAGGTAAAATGGAAATGTTTGTACAATAAAATAATGAAATAAAGGAGTGGATGAAAGTTGGCCCACGCACACACAGTGTATGATTGGTTGTTATTATATATAATAGTAATTATTATATACTGGAGGTGGTGGAACAGGGAGGATATAATTAGTATGATGGAAATTGGTGCAAAGCCAAGGCCATCAGAATGCGAACAAATGACACTCCCACAGATGCAGCTTGCCATCCCGGCCAACCTGTGTTGTATACTTGACTGACGTGAAAGAGCTTCTGCAATACGACTACAGC
Organism: Camellia sinensis; assembly: GCF_004153795.1. Classification (NCBI taxonomy): domain Eukaryota; kingdom Viridiplantae; phylum Streptophyta; class Magnoliopsida; order Ericales; family Theaceae; genus Camellia; species Camellia sinensis. The sequence goes on along the minus strand of NW_021037476.1, from coordinate 1,294 downwards.
GTTGGAGGAGCTGTGTAGCTACGTCTGCTGCGTGCAGTCAGTCATGTATTCTAAAAACCCGGGAGAATGAGCATGTTGCGGAACACTCTTGATCTGGGGCCTTGGTACGAGAAGAGTCCCGCTTCGGTCCTGTTGCCTAAACCACTCAGGTAGTGTCTTCAATAGTGAGAGAGTATATATCTATAAGTTACGAGAAGGCTAGCGTAAACTGCTGAGAAAAATCGCCAAGGAGAGGCTCATGGCGTTGCGCCGTCGACGATCGGTGAAAGTGAAGGAGGGAACAAAGAGTAGATGGCGAATGGAAGAGACTGACGCAAGCGAGCCCAAAAACGCAATGGTCTTGATCTGATTAGAAGTACTCTTGGTTCCATCCTTGCAAGAAGTTTGACAATTAATATCCGAGTCCTCCTGAACAAAATCGAGGGAGATTGCATGTTAGATGAAGAAGAACCACTGAAAGGGTTGACGTAGAGGTCACCTCCAATAATTTGATCGTTAATACTGTTTCAGTCTTCAAGGTTGAAGACTGCTTCTATCTTTAGAGATTATTCATTTATATCTATGCTCTGTACTTCTGACCAAACAGAACCAAATATATATATATGTTGTAAAAGGTGATCCTGATATTATATTCAAAGTCTTAATGTCTAGTATAAAAGTCAGCTATGACTTTTTGCAAAGGTGAAGGTATGTTGAGAGTCCGCCGGCCAAGGCGAGGCTCGCCGCCGGTTAAAGCAGAATGATCAAGTTCTAACCCCGCTCTGATAGCTCTATTTAAAAATAACAAGTTATAAAATGATTAGTTATATGAATTTTGATTTGTTATTTGTTACAATGATATTATAAGAGGTAGTTATGTGTGTAGGTGAGGAGTAGTGAGCTGTAGTAGTGAGTGTTGTAGGTGTATGGTAAATTCAAACACTAAACCTAATTATGAAAGCAACATTTTACCATATTTATATCTAACACCCTATGTGGGCTCTTAGTTTTATTTCACCCTTAGTTCAGAAGAAGGAAACTAGATTTTCACTGTGTGTCTTGTCGCTAAATTTATAGTTAATCTACCTGAAAACCTAAATTAAGTTGCCCCAAGATAGTAATGTTTATGTTTAACAATGTTGACTTACTTAATTTGTTGCACATCATATTTTTACATTGATATTCTTTCATAAACGTTATAAAAGACAAATGAAACTGTTCTCCAATGTTAAAGGTCATACCCAAGCATAAGTTTCCCATTCACTAGTGTTGGAAGCAGAGAGATAGTAGGTAGTTTCGAAGGCCCAATCTCTCT
>NW_021037475.1:0-13627 GCF_004153795.1 Camellia sinensis | reverse complement strand
GCAGAGGTCTTATGTTATGAGGGAATTGCATGCAGACAACGAAGCCCTCATGCTAGCGAATTTCCGGCCTTTCAGCACGACTCGGGGGCCTATGGGTAGCTGTCAGCGTGCCTACTACAAGTTGGAGCCGGCCTATTCGATCAAAAGCTTCCATCAATTACAAAAATCCTTCAGGGCCAGGTTCATGCACCAACGAAGGGTGCAGGCCGAAACAGCTGCTCTCTTGGGCTATGCAGATTCAGTCAAGAGAAACCCGCTCAGAGCGTATTGGTGCGCTATTCGAGTGCTTCAACTCTCATCGAAACAACTTACAACGACTGCCAGGCCCATCACTGCCCTTCAAATATGGGACTGACATTCCTGACAAGTCCTCTTCGCAGTTCCTGACTAGAAGTACCCCCAAAACAGTCTGAGCGTTGTGAAGAATTAAGAGTATTGCAAGTGGAAGATGATGCCTTGAGAATAAAAGCCACCAATGGTCCAACAAACGGCCCCCCCGAAATTGCTCAACAATTAAGTTTCATGCCACCGGTCCCTAGCCTAGAGCCTCAGCAACGCGCTAAAACGAGAATTAAAGGCGAGATACTCGCCGATCAAGCGATCAATGCTCCTACCGGACGAATGAACAACTGCAAGTCGAACAGCAAGGCGTTCGCACGGCGTGCCAACAAGAAAGTACACGCAAAGTTTTCAGACCAATCGCTGCAATAATGACCAAAGTCCAACACCTTCACATTCTTCAAATAACCGTCAAAGATGGTGGGGCCGCCTGACATGCGAAGAAGGGATAGACGGTGCGAATATCACAAAGATCACGGCCACGAAACAGAGAGTTGTTACGCATTAAAAGATCACCTGGAAGAACTGATGCAAGACGGCCGACTGTAACAGTACGTGAGAAAGGGAAAGCCAACCACGGCACTGGCCTTAAGGCAGGACTCACCTCCACGTGGCGTGATCCATATGATCTACAGCCTGCCTTCACCCCCAACCGTGCACACAATTCAATCGCATCCAATCCCCCAAAAGCAACGTATTCTGACTGAAAGGCCCAAAGAAGCTCTGACAATTACTTACAATGACTCCGATCTTAGCGGCACAACAGCTTCCCACATCGATCCATTGATCATTAAATTACGCATAAATCGGTTCACCATTGAACGCATTCTCATAGACCCAGGGAGTACTTCAGAGGTTATGTATTACCAAACTTTCATCAAACTCGGCCTCAACGAGTCAGATCTGTCTCTGGCGCCTCACCCATTGTTCGACTTTAATATGAATCCTGAATACCCCTTAGGGAAGATCATACTACCTGTTCGAGTGGGCTCCAGAACGGTCGAAATAGAATCCCTGGTCGTAAAGCTCCCTTCGCCGTATAATGTCATCAGGGGGCGAACCTAGATACATATTATGAAGGCCGTTCCAAGCACTTATCATCAGCTTGTCCGCTTCCTGACAGCCCATGGCATTGAAGAGATCCGTGGCTCCCCCCAATCGGCACAAGCAGAGATTTAATGAAAACCCTGTCACTGATCTGACCTGTGGGCTTTGATACTTGTATATATATCACTTCTGCAATGTAAACCATTTTTCTTCATGGCTCAATTCATTTCTCAAAGCTCCCTTGGGTGCATGACACCTTAGGGCCGATTAAAGTCTCCGGATTCGGAGCCCCCTTGGGTGCACGACACCTTAGGGCCGATTAAAGTCTCCAGATTCGGAGCGCCCATCGTGGATATCACGATTGGCCAGGCTAAGTCTCCGGATTCGGAGCCCCCTTGGGTGCACGACACCTTAGGGCCGATTAAAGTCTCCAGATTCGGAGCCCCCTTAGGTGCACGACACCTTAGGGCTGATTAAAGTCTTTGGATTTGGAGCACCCTTCATGGATATCACGATTGGCCAAACTAAGTCTCCAGATTCGAAGCCCCCTTAGGTGCATGACACCTTAGGGCCGATTAAAGTCTCCGAATTCGGAGCCCCCTTGGGTGCTTGACACCTTAGGGCCGATTAAAGTCATTGGATTCAGAGCGCCCTTCGTGGATATCACGATTGGCCAAGCTAAGTGTCCGGATTTGGAGCCCCCTTAGGTGCATGACACCTTAGGGCCGATTAAAGTCTCTAGATTCGGAGCCCCGTTGGGTGCATGACACCTTAGGACCGATTAAAGTCTCCAGATCTGGAGCCCCCTTTAGTGCATGACACTTTAGGGCCGACTAAGACTCCGGATTCGGAGCGCCCTTCGTGGATATCACGATTGGCCGAACTAAGACTCCGGATTCAGAGCGCCCTTTGTGGATGTCACGATTGGCCAAGCTAAGTCTCCGGATTCGGAGCCCCCTTGGGTGTACGACACCTTAGGGCCCATTAAAGTCTCCAGATTCGGAGCCCCCTTGGGTGCACGACACCTTAGGGCCAATTAGAGTCTCTAGATTCGGAGCGCCCTTCGTGGATATCACGATTGACCAAACTAAGTCTCCGGATTCAGAGCCCCCTTCGGTGCATGACACATTAGGGCCGATTAAAGTCTCCGGATTCGGAGCCCCCTTGGGTGCATGACACCTTACGGCCGATTAAAGTCTCTGGATTCGGAGCGCCCTTCGTGGATATCACGATTGGCCAAGCTAAGTCTCCGGATTCAGAGCCCCCTTGGGTGCATGACACCATAGGGCCGATTAAAGTCTCCAGATTCGGAGCCCCCTTGGGTGCATGACACCTTAGGGCCGATTAAAGTCTCTAGATTCGGAGCCCCCTTGGGTCCATGACACCTTAGGACCGATTAAAGTCTCCAGATCTGGAGCCCCCTTTGGTGCATGACACCTTAGGGCCGACTAAGACTCCGGATTCGGAGCGCCCTTTGTAGATATCACGATTGGCCGAACTAAGACTCCGGATTCAGAGCGCCCTTTGTGGATGTCACGATTGGCCAAGCTAAGTCTCCGGATTCGGAGCCCCCTTGGGTGTACGACACCTTAGGGCCCATTAAAGTCTCTAGATTCGGAGCCCCCTTGGGTGCACGACACCTTAGGGCCAATTAAAGTCTCTAGATTCGGAGCGCCCTTCGTGGATATCACGATTGGCCAAACTAAGTGTCCGGATTCAGAGCCCCCTTCGGTGCATGACACATTAGGGCCGATTAAAGTCTCCGGATTCGGAGCCCCCTTGGGTGCATGAGACCTTACGGCCGATTAAAGTCTCCGGATTCGGAGCGCCCTTCGTGGATATCACGATTGGCCAAGCTAAGTCTCCGGATTCAGAGCCCCCTTGGGTGCATGACACTATAGGGCCGATTAAAGTCTCCAGATTCGGAGCCCCCTTGGGTGCATGACACCTTAGGGCCGATTAAAGTCTCCGGATTCGGAGCCCCCTTTGGTGCATGACACCTTAGGGCCGACTAAGTCTCCGGATTCGGAGGCCCCCTTAGGTGCATGACACCTTAGGATCGATTAAAGTCTCCGGATTCGGAGCGCCCTTCGTGGATATCACGATTGGCCAAACTAAGTCTCTGAATTCAGAGCCCCCTTGGGTACATGACACCTTAGGGCCGATTAAAGTCTCCGGATTCGGAGCCCCCTTTGGTGCATGACACCTTAGGGCCAACTAAGTCTCCGGATTCGGAGCGCCCTTCGTGGATATCACGATTGGCCAAACTAAGTCTCCGGATTCGGAGCCCCCTTGGGTGCATGACACCTTAGGGCCGATTAAAGTCTCCGGATTCGGAGCTCCCTTTTGTGCATGACATCTTAGGGCCAACTAAGACTCCGAATTCGGAGCGCCCTTCGTGGATATCACGATTGGCCAAACTAAGTCTCTGGATTCGGAGCCCCATTTGGTGCATGACACCTAAGTGCCGATTTAGCCTCCGGATTCAGAGTACCCTTTGGCACGAACAAAACAAAACTCGCCAACATCGCAAATAAGGTACTTAACTAAGCATATAAAAAATTCAGAATAAGACGCAAATGTTCAAAATAAAGCTTTTTATTCGATCAAACAGTTGTTACATAAACGCAACCCGCATTTGAGCATTACAATTTTTATTTAATCACACAGTTGTTACATAAACGCAACTTGCATTTGAGCATTACAATACCCATTTCCAAACTTAAAAGCTAAAAAACGGAGAAGACGCATTGGTAAAGCGGCAGCACCGAATCAACTCCCGTCACCCGGAAGTCCTCCGCGGTTTGCAATGCCTTGAGCCAACCGTGCGCATGTCCTCCCCTGATACCATTGACAATGTCAAGGCAAAGATCCAGGACAAGGAAGGATAAAAACCCAACGGTCATTGCCTTTCCTTTCGGGGTGAGCTGGTTCGACGACTTGAAGATTCATGCCAACTTTTGGACGCCCTACTTCCCATACGGATGGGTCCTCTGTCGCGCTCCATGGCAACACCAAGATCGGCTGAACTCCAGTCTCTCTAACAAACATCCCCACTTATCCCACCACATATGAGTGCTTGTTTATTTGCGCGAAGCGCCCACTCCTTTTATTTTCAATACTGGCAGCGATCTCGAGGCCCCAATCCCGAGGCGATTTCACTAACACTAAACTCCATGAGAAAAATGTCGGTTGACATTCGTCACGGCGTAGTTATCCAAACGACTTTTTGAAGCACGTGCACTGGCCGAAAATCTAGGCCCCGAGCCGAGTTGAATTTGCCGCAGCCACTCTACCCACTGGCGTTCGGCTTCCTCAAGTTACAATAGCCTCATTCAGGGATAAATGGCTATCACGTATGGGTCGACCCTACCGATCAACATTTATACATTCATTCAAACATATACAATAAAACGAAACACATACATACCAAATACGAACTGTAACAAAATATTTATCATCGAACGTTTTTTATTCATAAAACAAGCAATCTATTACATAGTTTTAAATGTGATCTGCGTTTCAACCTTACAATAAGTATACTTATACGACATCACCCTCATCCTCACTTTTCTCGACTTCAAAAGCAGAAAATGAAAAATGTTTACTGTGGTAGAGTGGCGATGCCGAATCAATGCCTGACGCTCGAAGAGCTTCTGTGGCTTATCCAACCGTGCCTATATCCATGATTTTCACATCGGCAAACTTCTTCGGCAAGTTTTTCCTTGGTCTTTTCGATTCCAACTTTTCCGCCGTCATGAAAACCTTTCTCATAGGCCCTCCCCTTCGCGTTCTCCATTGCGAACATACTCGCCGTCTCACGATCGGCAAGCATGGAACTGATGAGCCGACTGGTAACCCTTTTTTCCACGATTGGGTTTCCGTGTCTGGTGGGTTGTGCCTGGGCCGCCTTGGTCTTCCTTAACTCGCGCTCAGCCGCCTCCGCGTGAGCCTCCAAACTTCGAATACGTTCCTCTTTTACTCCATCTCTCGGCGGGCAGCACGCAACCGCATGCCGATTTCATAGGCAGTGTAAAGCCCCTTCATCGCCTTGTGAATGCCTTTGCGAAATACTTCGTAGTCTTGACGACCTACCATCAATTGCTGAACCTCAGGAGGAAAAATTTGTCGAGCAAACTCGACCGCTACATTTGGGTCCCGAACGATCGAGTCCACCTCTGTCATGGGTCTATTCCCCACATTAATGGGCATGGATTCGAGTCAGATCCCTTCTCGACTCAAGGTTGAGAAAATCTGCCCTACGACTGCTTGTCCTGCATGGCTGACCTGCTTCGATGTCGAGGAGACTGACGCCTCTCTCGATCCCTGGAACTCCTACCCCCTGTGCGCGAAGGGTCACCACCTCAATGCATGTCTCCACCAAGCTCAGCTAGCGTCCTCGCTTCCCCTCTGCGGTTAAAGAAAAGTCTGTTTGACATTCACACGATACCTTCAAAAGCTGGAGTCAGTTGTTTACAGTGTTCATAAAAGTTGTACCCTTAATCATTTATCCTTTACAGAGGCAGCACCCTCGAGGAAATTTCATTAATTATGAAAACCCCAATCGCCCAGAGCCGACTGGATAGACCCACTGGTGCCCGAATGATCATACACCGCCTGGGGCAAGGGCGTGATAGATTTATCAATATATTTGGCTTAAGTGCCCCAGTCGGCTCATGAATCGACTTCAAAATGATCATGCGTCGCCTGAGGCAAGGGCGTGATAGATTTATCAATACATTCGGCTTAAGTGCCCCAGTCAGCTCATGAGTTGACTTCAGAATGATCATGCACCGCCTGGGGCAACGGCGTGATAGATTTATCAATACATTCGGATTAAGTGCCCCAGCCGGCCCATGAATCGACTTCAGAATGATCATGCCCTGCCTGGGGCAAGGGCGTGATAGATTAATCAATCTATCTGGCTTAGGTGCCCCAGCCGGCTCATGAATCGACTTCAGAATGATCATGCCCTGCCTGGGGCAAGGGCGTAATAGATTAATCACTCTATTCAGCTTAGGTGCCCCAGCCGGCTCATGAATTGACTTCAGAATTATCATGCACCGCCTGGGGCAAGGGCGTGATAGATTTATCAATACATTCGGCTTAAGTGCCCTAGCCGGCCCATGAATCGACAACAAAACTAAGTTCGCCTCCTTCGGCGCCCTAACGATCATGCACCGCCTGGGGCAAGGGCGTGATAGATTTATCAATACATTCGGCTTAAGTGCCCTAGCCGGCCCATGAATCAACTTCAGAGTGATCATGCCCCACCTGGGGCAAGGGCGTAATAGATTAATCAATCTATTCGGCTTAGGTGCCCAAGCCGGCTCATGAATTGACTTCAGAATTATCATGCGCCACCTGGGGCAAGGGCGTGATAGATATATCAATACATTCGGCTTAAGTGACCCAGCCGGCCCATGAATTGACAACAAAACTAAGTTCGCCTCCTCCAGCGCCCGAATGATCATGCACCGCCTGGAGCAAGGGCGTGATAGATTTATCAATATATTCGGCTTAAGTGCCCCAGTCGGCTCATGAATCGACTTTAGAATGATCATGCCCCGCCTGGGGCAAGGGCGTGATGGATTTATCAATACATTCGGCTTAAGTGCCCCAGCCGGCCCATGAATTGACAACAAAACTAAGTTTGCCTCCTCCGGCGCCCGAATGATCATGCACCGCCTGGGACAAGGGCAGATTAATCAATCTATTCAGATTAAATGCCCCAACCAGCCCATAAATCGTTTCAGCATAATACCAACGAACTATTCGGCATACGAATGATAAGATTGTCGTGATATTCAATCGTAGAAAAGTCAACAGAGTAGTCATTCTAACTAAAGTAGTAAAAGGCAAACATTCTACACCAACATAACATCACATACTGCGCATTAGTAGTGAAACAAGAAGATAATTTTCATTAATAAATTGAGTGCAGACAGTACCCAATTTATACATGAAAACTACTGAGAACCAACAAAAGTCCTAAAAACAAAAACATACATTAAAAGGGAAAGTATTTCATAAAATTCGAATGACTCCCAGATCAATCCTTGGGGTCAGACTCAAGTGGCTCAACGTTCACCTGCTCATAAGGAATTGGCAAGGCCAATGTAAACCCAGCAGCATCAAGGGCCTTGAGCCACTCATGTTTGAACTCCCGATTCTCAAACTTGGGGACTTCATCTACGTATTCTTTGAAGGCGGCGCCTTTTCCTGCTTCGAATGCGACAGAAGCCTCAGATTCTGCCTTTTCCTTGGCTGCCTTCAACTCTGCTAACTCAGTCTTCATCCTGTTAAGCGCCTCCTCAGCTAGCCTAAGTGATTCTTTGCTCGCGTTTGCCCTATCTTCGGCATCAGAACAGTGCTGATTGGCAGCCCGAGCCCTCTCCACTTCGGCTTCGGCTCGCGCAGTCTCCATAGCGGCCTTCATCATCTCAAACTCGGCCTTGCTCTTTTTATCGACCACGTCTGACTGCAAATGATCAATCCTCTCAAGGGAATTGTGTAGGCGGCGGCCCAAGTTGGCGATCCTGCCAACCGTCTACAAAATGAGTTGGGATCGTTAGATGCTATAGGCAACCAAAATCAAAACAAGTCAAAGTTCACCTACAAAAAGGGCCGACTGTGCAGATAGGGCTATGGCCACCAAATCCAGCACGGCATGAAAGGATGCCTTATCAGCTGGTAGGGAGACTGACGCCGCCAGGCTCAAGGCTACCGCCGGGTCGGTAATGATGGATGCGTCAGAATGAATCGACGTGTCTCTAATCTATGGCTGAATAATAAAAGGAACAACCGCGTCTGATTCTTCTAAGCGAGGCCTTTTGTCGGCAAGACTATCTTCTGAACCGGCCTCTCCCTCGGCGCTACGCTTCTTGCCCCGCTTTTCCGGAATCAACCGTTCATTAATGACCGGCTGTTCAACCTCTTTCGCCGTTTCGGCCGCAACAATCTTAGCCGGCTCTTCAATAACGGGTTCAGAAGACTCAACCAAGGCAGGTCCAGAATGGGCGGCCTTGACCTTTTTTCGGACGGCCATACGCTCCGCATTTTTCTTTCGAGCCATCTACGTGAGGCTTTCCGCAGCCATACCTTCAAAAAAATTGTCGGGTAAGTCTCCCAAACCTCCAAAAATATCTCCAAAAGAAAACTCCGCCCGACCCGGAGTGGACGGCGAGGTAGGCTGACTACGTCTGGCTGCCTCAAACGCCGAGTTTAGGGCCTCGTCAACCTCTTCGGCCTCCTCAGCGAACTCTCTGTCTGGTTCAGCGACTACCTCTACCACCGGCTCGACGTCTTGCCCCGTGTCAGAGGCTTCGAGACCAACTTGTTTGAGACTCTTGAAGCTAGGAAAGATAAGAGACGTAAGCTGTCGATCGCCAGATAGAATTGGAATATTGTCAGTGGCCGAAAAAGTAGTGTAAGTAGGCTCGTATCGAAGAAGTATGTGGGCTGCTCTCCCTTGCTTTTGTAAGTTTGGACGGCCGAAGTATCCGAGTGCAGTCGCAACCTGCGCAAGGACCGCGTCGTTGGTAGAAACCAGAATCTTCTTCAAATTACTGCCTGCAAAGGCAAAGGGTTAGACACAGGGGGAAGGCCGAGCAAAAGAAAAGTTCAGTAAAACACAATGAGACACACGGTAACCTGGTTCACCCCTCCATCTAGGAATAGGGTCTAGGCGATCCTCGCCTTCACCAAATTCCCAATTCCCTCGGATATGGACCATTGCGTCATCCACACGCTTGCCAGAACTAGCGAGCATGGTTATCAAATGATGGTCAGTATCCTTGACCCTAAGAAAGTACCGCCCAAGCCGACCAGAAGATTTGGCTAAAGCATAACAGTGCCGAATGGCCGGAATCCCAAGATCGATCCTAAGGCGCCGGTTCAACTCTACGATCCCCATTACGATTTGAAAAAAGTTCACGTTGGGCTGAGAAGGAATCAGACCCCAATAGCGGAGGACGGCCCTAAGGAATGGATGTAGGGGAAAACGGACCCCGCCTCTGCAATGGATAGGAGAGGAAAGACGATTGAATTTTGATCCTCTCTCTCCATATCTAGAGTGTTGTCCGTCACTAGAAATAGATGAACATCGTCGGGGATGGAAAAGTGTCGCCGGAATCCGGAGACACGACCCTCAGAAAGCAGGTCTTTCAGGTGTTTGGCCATTTTCACGGGGAATAAAGGGTTCACCAAAATGAAAATAATAAACAAAAAGTAAGATTGCAAAGAAAAGAGAAGAAGACTTACGAGGAGCAAGGGAGACGAGGGTAGACGGAGAAAAGTTACAGGAACTCCAAACGAACACAAACAAGGATAATCACCGAGTGTTCAAACGGTGACGTCCAGGTCTTGAGGACAGTCAAAAATGGGGTGTCTACAGATATCTGCTGGCGGACCAAGAGTCTCGAATACTCGACGAACTGTGCATTCAAAAGGACTGAAATTTCAAATCACAATAAATGCGAGACGCACAATTGAGGCGGGAAAGTGTAATGATGAATGAAAAGGTGTGCGCATCCTGATATCTATATTGGGGTACGCGAAGCCGCCTGACCTATTTTAACCTTTCCAATTCAAGACCAAACACGCCGATTAACTTTCGTCAATGGGGAGTTCGGGGGGCAATTGCAGGGGTTGAATATATGGAAAAATCGGATGATGCGCACCATTGGAAGACTGATATTAATCGGCTATATCCTACGAGAGTGGGGAGCCGAATATAATATATGTGCCGAATAAGTGTAAGTCATTAGTGCCGAATAAAAGAAAGGACAATGATTAAAAAGTAGGCCCTGGCCCCGAGCATCAAAAAGAACAAGTATAAATACTGGAACAACAATTATAGAAAGGTATGTAAGAATCACTTCACAAAACTTAGTAAAGAAGCTACCCTGAGTATCTGAACTAACTTGTCCGTCGAAGTGCTAATTTCGGCACCCCCGACCGGAGTGTCTGTATCTTTTCAGGTGACTAGCTGAGGATCACTAGCGTCTCCCAGGATCCAAAGAGTATTTCCGAATTACTTCTCCACAAATATAATTTTTCAAAATAAAAAAGCTAATTAATTCAAAAAAAATCTTAAAATTAAATGAATCAACATTCCATTTATGAATAAATTTTCCTTTCCATTTTCGCTTCTCTTTATTTATTTTTTTTAGTATTAGTTTTTGGTCTATTCGTACACTCTCATTCTTAGACTCAAACCAACCCGTCTCTCTCTCTCTCTCTCTCTCTCTCTCTCTCTCTCTCTCTCTCACACACACACAGCCTTCTCATTGCCGCTGACTATGTTTGTTTTTCACTGGCGTTAGGGTTTTGACCATTAGTGACTTTCTTTATCTCCTTTTTTTCTGCTTTTGCACAACAAATCGCTCATGGTAGTCGTCATAAATTTTTTTATCGTTTTTGTATTGGCTTGGATAATGCTTCTTTATCTATGTTTTTTCATCTAGTTCTATTTGATCCTTTCTCTATAAAATGTATTTTGTGTTTTTTATACTTGTACTACAAGCATATATAGTTTCTTCATTTGCTTTGTTTGCATTTATTTATTTATTGTTGTTTGTGTGCTTAACATTTTCTATTTCTTCCTTCTTTCTCAGTTGTTTAGTTGGTTATCAAGAAAGCAGAGGAAAAATTGTCACGACCCCATTCCGCCCCTAGTAGAATGGTGCCATGCTGGCCAGTAATCTGAGATTACCAAAGGCCAACTTACAAAAATTCACACACAAGCAGAGTATACATAAGGGGGCTTACATGTGCGGAAGCAATAAATTTAAATCTAATTACTCCATAAGAGTTGTGCATAGGTTAAATGAAATGACATACATTTTAACATGGTTACAACTTGGATACAAATAAAATACAGTAAATGTTACATCTTGATCAAAAGGCTTCTCAAGCTGACATATACAAAAGAAATGAGTTACAAACTAAGAAGCATAATCTTCAAGATAATACAAAACATGAATCAAAACATCTTGCTCATAACATCTTAGGTGTCACCACCTTCTTGCCACCTACATATATATAAAGGGGAGGGTGAGCTTGGATACTCAGTGAATGATATAATTAATAAAGGTTTTAATGAATGATATCCAAGATCTTTATCAAAACAATACATATAATAACTTGTACAAAATATGGGATGAACTAAGTTCATCAATCAAAGTCTTTCAAAGCTTTTTGGATGTTAATAACATTTACATAATACTAAAGGATGACATTCCGGACAAAACAAGGGAATAACCGTCACGGAATCGAAGCACACCCGTTCACGACCGTCGGTGGCCGACCCGGAATCGGTAAGACATTGTAGACGTCCCCGAACGCCCCGAGAGTAATGAACCCCCTTTCTATTCGTTTTGTGGGTCTACTACAATTCGGACTCAATTTGTGTCACGGTTCTTAAGCTGAACCAAAGAGTCCAAATCCGGCAAATCGTTTTGAGAAAACAGATTTTTGAAAGAAGTGCCAAACATGGACTGCATCGCCAGATACAGAGTCGCCACCTAAATATTTTATTTTGGGGGAATTTAGGAAACCCTAACTCGGTGCCAAAGGCCACGTGTCCGTCATCACCAAAGTTGCCACGGGTCGGGAACTTGGGTACGATTGGGTAGGTAAAACAACCTTTTTGAGCTAAGAAACACACACAAAGGGGAGAGAGGGGGAGGTATGAATAATTATGTACTATATCTCAAAGGTCTGTTTTTGGTTGCAAGAAGCTAATAGATCAATAGAGAAAGAACCTCCTGCTTATAGTCCCTCGTTGCAAAGCTTATTCAACAAGCTTGGCTAGAGGGAAATCCCTCCATAACGTGTATGGAGGGGGAAGAGTTGGTGCCAGGTATCAAAGCTGAAATAAGAATATCTCCATAAAGTGGATGAACAGTGGTCGGCTGCCCAAAAATGCCATTTCGGCAAAAAAAGTGCGACCGGCAACATTCTATGCCGCCGGCAATAAGTGTGCGACCGGAACAAAGTGCCGATGGCAGAAAAAGACCATCCGTGGCCTCCAGCACGCCGGCGTTGTGGGGATGCTCATAGGCATTCCTGGCCTTCCAAGGCAAACACAAGTGTTCGGTGCAAAACCAGGCACTAATCGGTCAAGTTGGAGATCTGAGGCAGGGCGCGCAAGCCGAGACTCCGGACTCAAACGAACACGAACATGGATAATCACGTGTGTCAACAGTGACGTCCAAGTCTTGAGGACGGTCAAAATGGGGGTGTCTACACAAGGCAGTGTAAACAGAGGCAACAGTGCATGGTATGGTTTTTAGGCAAGACGAGTCAGCATGCATATCCTCACGCATTTCGAGGCAGGCACTATGGCCATTTAATTCTTGTTTAAGTTGTTAATTAATTGGAACTTCTGTAATAATTATTTTGCATATTCATTCGGACTGTAATATTAATTCGGACCTCTCGAGCGAGGGCAATTGTGTAATAAGTGTGCGTGAGTGTGTGTATGTCTTCCAACCCACGTTTTCTTCCCTTTTATTTACTCCGCTTATGATGGTAGGCTAGGGCATATTTAAATTAGCATACCTTATGCTATGCATGCGTGCATTCATACATTTGTCTGCATGACACAGGCATGGCACATCATACTAACTGCATTGTGTTTCAATTCCAAATTGAATACGTGTTAGCTGTAGATATTCATTTGCAGGTATAGAATAGCGAGCCTGCTATAGTGCACCTTTGCATGTGTTGCATTAGGCATCTTTTATAATTAGGATCATGCATGGATTTCTAATTAGCTTCTATTTTGGCTTGGAGTGCTCGGTAAATTTTATGCTTTAGCATCCTTGCATGCGTGTGAGTGACTGCCTGATAGCATGCTTACCATGAGCTAATTGCTTAGTGATATATCTGCCTGAATGCCTGTGGGTGAAGGTTGGGTTATTTGGATGGAACATATCGTTACTGTGAGTTTTTTTTTATGCCCACTAGATAGTGAGCAATCATGTTTTTTTCTAAGTCCCGAGGGGGCAAATCACAGTCTTAGCCTACTTGCGGGTAGCACATCAAAACATTCTCAAATGAACAAACATGAAATGTTTGTTTCCAATTCAGGCGATCCAGTCTTACTTGTATATGTGCGCATCACATAGTAAATCTAGGCTAATAACCGGAATAAGAATGCATAATGTTTTCAAAAATAGATATTGGTTAGTAGAGGCGATCTTTGATTGGGTGAGCGGGGGTGTCAGAGTACCTT
>NW_021037473.1:0-12141 GCF_004153795.1 Camellia sinensis | reverse complement strand
TGAGGGAGAGCAAGTCGGACCTAGGGTTTAGAACAAAAAGAATAAGAAAAGACTGATCAAAACCCGCTGCTGGTATATAAACTGACAGAGCTCGCTCGAGCGAAGACTTTGTCGCTCGAGCGACCAGACAACAGAAGAAAACTAACGCTCGAGCCAAGGAAGCCTTGCTCGAGCCACAACTCAAAAAGCTCGCTTCGAGCGGAAAGAAAGCTCGATCGAGCGAAGAACTCAAAACCCTCAGGTCTGCAACAAGACATACGCTCGAGCGGAAGAAAATCTCGCTCAAGGCCAAGAATGAACAAGCTACCATTGTCCAAAAACAAACGCAAACCATTCGCTCGAGGCGGAACAACTCCTCGCTTCGAGCGAGAACCAAAAACCTGGACAGAACACTGGTCCTAAACCCAACCAACCTAAACAAACCTGCCCAAACACATCCTATTAATTCCAAATGAGAAAATTAATGCGGACAACAACAACCAATTATACAATACAGAATCTACGGAACCTAAGTCGGAACAATAATCAAGTGGGAAAGGACCGGTCGCATATAACCTCCCCCCCTTCAAAAGAATTTCGTCCTTCGAAAATTAAGCATAAGTTTTGAAAACAATTTTTTCATCTAGTTAAACATTCTAACCCAAAACTGAGTCATTTCATCTCTTTATCAAGAGGCATCTTCATTATTAAATTATATAACACAACATAAATCTCAACCTGTATCATTATTATGCATTATTTCCTTTCAATGTTAACAATCCCCATATCATATTCAATTGCATGATTATATAACACACTTAGCAAAGTAATCCAACATATGCATTGCTTATTACTAAACTTCTATTAATGAAGTAAGTTTTCAAGATACACCCATTTTACCAAAACATACTCAACGTTTTACAACTTTAAGACATATGTAAGCGCTCTTAAGTTCAACAACATTACAAAATCTAAATACAAGACTTACAAATGAATAAACATGTCCGGGTATTTTTCGCGGACTTTCCAATTCACGTCCCAAGTGGTTTCCTCCACTCCATGATGTTCCACAAAAACTTTTACCAAAGGGTATGGTCTTGCCTCTCGCAAAACTTTGATCCCGCCTATCCAATACGCGAACCCGTCCCTGCATACGGAACTCCTCATCAACCACTAAACGGCCAATCACTACATGGATTGTGATCCGCTCAGTACTTCGCAAGAAACATATTGAAACACGTCATGTACTCCGGATCAACTGCGGCGACAAAGCTAAACGATAAGCAGGCCTCGCCATCCTCTTCAAGGATCTCAAACGGACCAATGACCGGAGGACAACTTCCCACTCTCCAAACCTCATTAAACCACGTCTAGGTGATATCTTCACAGAAAGACATGATCACCCACCGCAAAACACCAAGGGTTCCTCCTACGTCGGCATAAGATTTCTGACGACTCTGTGCCATGTAACAAGCCTCTTACGGCATAAGCTCAACTGTTTCTCCGTCGTTTTCTCTCACTAACTCTGACCCAACAGAGGTTATCTCTCTCTCCTCAAAACTCATCTTCTCTTTAGGTTGTTCATCTTACTTCCTAGTGTGAATCCATCTTAAGTTCTTTTGTAAGACAAGATATGAGGGACGGCTTGGGGCTTCATTCTAATCTGAACATTTGGTGATTTGCGAGCACATTGGATTGGGCATTCATCTCTATCTTTTCTCCATTTGGGTTGTTCTTTAGGTAGGATTCCTACTCCATTATATAGGTTTTTGTTCTAAGTTTTGTATTTTAACAGTTGGGGATACTGATAAATTTTGGGAAAACCCAGTTGTATATTGAATTAATTTATAAAGTAATTCATGGAATTGGGAAAAGAGAGTTAAATTCATGGAATTCATTGATTAAATGGCGTAATTGGGTAATTGGTATCATTTGTCTATTGATGTTGACATAGTTATTTTCAGTTTAGAAATAACTGTTTGGGCTATCGGGGAGGATAGTCGTTATTGTTGTAGACATTGCATGTGGATTAGGAATAACTGAAAACTAATCACATTGGTTAAGTCATTAATTTTGACTATGGCATTGATACAGAAAATACGTGTATTGATTGAGCATGCATTACATACATTGTTTGTGTGTGGGAGGAGATAGGGATGTACTCCACGGTTTAGGGGAAGATAGGGGATGGACCTCTAAACCGGATTTTGTTTGGGAGGAGATAGGGGATGGACTCCATTAGCATCACTTTTATGTGTGCTTATTTATAAGAAGTGTTTATTTGATACAACACTAAAATGGTATCAATCTGGAAGAATGAAGTGTTTGAGTCTCATTTGTTTGTTGATATTGGAAGATGTGAATATTATATATGTGATTCACTGTTGTAAGTTTGGCCAGGTTCGAGCCATGTTGATAAAATTGGAAAGTAAAACGTATCTTAGACAATAGTGTCATGAGATTTGTAAAATGAAGTAATTGATTATCTTGGTTAACCATCTTGTGAATTACTATTGCTTATTTCATTGCTTATAAGTGGTTTAGTATATTTCTACTGGGCTGTGGCTCACCCTTTATGGGAACATCATTTTCAGGTTCAGGTGATAAACTACCCCAAGGACTTAGCTTGGGAGGGTTTGCTTCTGGTTTGAAGAAGACTACCTTTAGTTAATATGTCTTTATTTATTAGTACATGTAAGCATCTAGCCTAGGGCTTTTTGCTTGTTTTGGTTAGAAACTCATATTTTTGTATCCAAGTGTTGGCTTGGAAAGATGTAAGCCTGTAAGGCATTTTATTCAATGTTACATGTAATGCTTTTTAGTAATACTCTGATGAATGAATAATATATTGTCTTCTTTAAGTAATGCATGTCAATGATATATATAATGGGTTATTTTTTAGGGCATTACAAACAGAATTGCTTCTACTGGATGGTTTAAAGGGTGATTAAGTGTAGTCGGTGTGAGAGTATTGGTCACCATAATAAGAGGACATGCAAGGAACCTTTGTTAAATAGTTGAGGATAATACATTTTATTGATTGAATAATACATTTGATGATTAGTTTGTGTATTTTGTTTTGTGAAATGTATTTTTTAGACAGTGTATATAATAATATCAATCAAATTCATCCAGAGAAATTTTTGCAATATCAGTTAAAGTGTGCATTGTGTTTGTTGATATATACTATAGGCAGTGGGTTTGTAATACCTGTCAAATTCATCCAGAGAAATTTTCTATGGCAGAGAAAATTCTGTGTAATGTGTTTTGAAGCTTCAAATTCATGCACATAAATTTGACAATGGCAGATAAAAGTATTGTGTGGATTGTGTTTTTTGAATTTGATAATTGTTTTGTACTAACACAGTGCATTATAGATTGCATGATCATATAGGCACCTTCTTTGGCATGATACGAGTTAAATTTCTCTATAAATTTCTGGTAACTTCATATCAGTCATTTCAAGAAATGTGCACACCAAACAGAGCATACACAAAATTATTGCAGTGAGTACAACCAAGAAACAAAATTAAGCTCTCTTGAAATTTCTCTGAGTTAAGAATTTCTCTGGACCAGGGAAGAATTTATCTAGAATGAGTTCAACTCATAAATTTTTCTCAAAGCCGAAGAAATTTTCCTCACCAACCCAGAGAAATTCACAACTCAGAGATTCCATTTTGTGTCACCATTCGAATCCATCAATTTCATCCGGAAAAATTTTCCACTATCAGAGAAAATTATCTAGGCATTGTGTTTTGAAATTTCAAATTCATCCAGTGAAATTTTCCAGTAGCAGATAAAATTACTGTGCGCTTTGTGTTTTGTTGAGTTTGATGATTGTTTTGTACCAACACAAAGCATTACAGATTACATGATCATATAGGCATCCCCTTGGGACGATACAAGTTAAATTTCTTTGTGAATTTCTGGTAATATCATACCAGAGAAATTTCTGCAGACAATTTTCTCCGTATGGATTGTGTTGACAATCACAATAAAAAATATGTATATATTTAACCATCGATAGGTATGAAATTTACATTAGTCGAAATAAAAAAACAAAATGAAATTTACATTAGTCAAGAAAGGATGTATATGGATAAGTCAAGCATCATTATTCCTTCAATGTGTTAACAAAAAACTGAATGGTTAATACTGTATGGATATATACATATATGTGAGACAATTTTCTCTGTCTGACTATGTACATTGTGTTCCTTTCACTAGTTTCACTATTACATGTTTGGTTCTTTTGGAGGTATTTCAATTGGTTCAGTCCATGATCGGCCAACTTCGGTCACAGATCTCTCTATGCGTTCTGCCCTCATCAACCTGATCTCTTGTGTGGACAATTTGGTGCTGATAGGTTCATGTTTGCTATATTGTTTCATTATATAGTAGAGAAAGAGGCCACAATCCAGACTGCATACAAATTATAGGTATGGTTAGTTTAAGAAACATGCAAATCAGAGTATCTTGTTTATAGATGTATGAAACTTACGAATCACTTTCTTGTTGTGGAGCATTGTTGACATACTCAAAGTCGTAACTTGTGTTTTGTAAGTTTATCAATTTGAAAGAGGGTTGTGATTGAGTGTCTCTTTCAAGGCAAGCTTTCAAAAAATTCTCCACATATTCTTGCTGCAAAAAAATAATTTTTAAATAACAGAGAAATTTACAGACAAATCAATGGGATTGTATGAAAATTATCATCACATAAAGATTATGATGGATCAGAGAAATTTGCACTCATTACCAATTGTTTTGCATCTTTGACATATTTGTCTTCTGCATCATCCCTCATTGGCCTCAGTGAGTTGTAGAGCCTCCATAAATTGTCTTGTTTGTTGAGGACAAGCAAGGTCCAGTGATTTCCAACTGTGGACTTCTCATTACCTCCAGTATTTATTGGGAAATGGAGGAACCTGTAATTCCTCCATGCTGTTTCAATATGCTTGTCAAATAAGAACACTCGAAAAGATTGATTTTCTGTCATCTTGATGAAATTCTGTGTTCAGAGAAAATCCAAAATTGGTTTTGTTCAGAGGAAATCCAAGAAGTATCTTAAGAAGAGAAAGTACTAAGTAAATTCCAGGGAAAATCAAATAAAATAGTAGTAACATACTAAGCTCATGGATGTGAAAAAAATGAGGTTGGTTGTTGTGTTTCTCTCATTTGGTCAGCCAAAAGTATCTCTCCATAGCCATCAATGACGTGAAAAATATGATTTGTAATTGTAATATTGGTTTATAAAGGCTGATGGAACATTGCAGAGAAATTTTGATGAAAGGGAAAGACTTACATTGTTGGCAATTTCTTTTTGCTTTATTAGGTTTCCAATGTCTTCGAAGCTAATGAGGTTGAACTCACTTGTCCAAATTAAAGCCCTACAAGATGACAAAGAAGGGATTTAATTGTTGTTAATACAATATAAGTTTGTAATTTGTTTTTTGTTGTCTTCTATTTTGTTTGTTGTACTTACTCAAGTCCAGATACATTTGATATGTGCTGCAACATATCTTTTACGTGATCTTTTATCAATCTTGCAATCGGAAGAGTTTGTGGAAAGACCCAAGATTTTCTGATGTTTATAGGTTGAGGCAAGATGTACACATCAGCATCAAGTACTTCTTTGTCCTTCGTGCTTTGCTCAGCTTGCTTTGCAGCTTGTTTTGAAACTCTAGTCACTTTCGCAACTTTGGGATATTAAAATTCTGGATCGTGCTGCTTTTCCTTCCTTTCTTTTGCCTTTAAATTTTTGATCATTGACGTCAGATCTTTTTTTACTGTAGACAGTGAAAGTATTAGTAAAAGTGAAATTTCTCTGAAGTAACAGATGATATTTCAATATGTAAATTTATGTGATTCAATATTTTCCAGTTACCATAAAC
This sequence comes from Camellia sinensis, assembly GCF_004153795.1. Taxonomy (NCBI): domain Eukaryota; kingdom Viridiplantae; phylum Streptophyta; class Magnoliopsida; order Ericales; family Theaceae; genus Camellia; species Camellia sinensis. The sequence continues at coordinate 6,271 of NW_021037473.1, read as the reverse complement.
TTTCGTCTTTTGTTTCGATTGTTCTTTGTGTGCCATTTCTTCTTGTTGGGTTGTTGGTTGTTGTTCAACTTGGATTCCAACTAGACACAGTGAAAATCAAACAAGCCCTAAAAATGGAATAAGAAAATAGACAGAGAAAATAAATGAGCAGTAAAAATCAATAGAAATAAGTGGCAGAAACTAATGTGTTCAGAGAAATATAACTTCCAGAGAAAATTACCAATGACAGAAAATTATAATAAATAGAAATTTCTCTGAGTTATGCTGACACAAGGACATAACTTTTTGTGGCTCAAGATTTTCATTGACCTTGTGGTTGAAGTTGTGTTGGTGTTCTGTATGGTTGTGTTGCTAGTTGGACTGATAGTTCTTGAACTTGTTCATGCAATTTAACATTTTCTGTTTCAAGCTCTGAATTTGAATTCCTCAACTGTTGAATTGTTTTCATATTGTCTTCTTTTTCAACCTCCAACATCCTTAGTTTCATTTGGATTGTGCTTTCTTTTTCTTGAAGTTCTGAGTTAAGTGATGTCAGGGTTCTTATTGAAATATCCTTTTCAGCAAATAATTCCATCCAATTTCTGTCTTCTTCTTGTTTAGATTAAGAAAGTGCCTTCAGTCTTTGACGTAGATCAGCAATTTGGGCATCCTTTGATTCCTCAAATTCTTGAGGATGATGCATTGTTGAGCCAGAAATGCTATCACGTTGTTGGTCGACCGGCTCATTACGTTCTTCTTCATCACTTTCCTCATTTTCTTCTTGCTGTTCATCTTCTTCTTCATCTTCTTCTTCATCTTCTTCTTCACTGTCTTCTTCTTTCTGTTCATTATGTTCTTTGTCTTCTGTCTCTATTTCTTTACTTTCTTCTCTGGCTTCTTCTTCTCCACTGTTTGTTTGAGCTTTTTATCCATTGCTGGCTTCGTATTCTTCTATGTTGGCTTTTGCTTCTTCATTGAATTTGACAATTGCTTGACCTTCAGATGAATCTTGTAATGTCTCCTTGAATTTGACAATTGTTTTTTTTTATTCTTTCTTTGTCTTTTTACTAAGACAGAACTCCTCTGATGGGTTTTTGACTAGCTTCTTGTTATCTATCTGTAACAGGAGGCTCTTTTATTAGAGAAATGTTACAAAATTCACTGAGAGAAAAAATTCAAATAAGAAAAATAAAATTCATCTAAATGATACTAATGGGAAACAAACTTCAGAGAAAATTGTATGGCCCAGAGAAAATTACAGACAAGAAGTTAATTTTATGAGGCAGAGAAAATTATGAAATGAGGAACATAATTTAGATATCAGAGAAAATCAATCAAGGCATATAAGTTAATGTTTGGCTATAATTGTGTCAGAGAAATTTTGGTTCCAGAGAAAATTCATTAGAAGGGCAGAAATAAACAGTGTTTATCAAAGATGCAAGGCAAATAAGTTATGGGCCGGAGAAAATTACACACAAGGAGAAACAATTTTATGGGCCAGAGAAAATTATGAAACAACCAACATAATTCATATATTAGATAAAAGCAATCAGGGCATATAAGTTAATGTGTTACAATTGTGGTCAGAGAAATTTGGATTGCAGAGAAAATTGATGACAATGCAGAAATAAACTAGTTAATACCAAAGAAGAAAATATAAATTGATAATTCAGAGAAAATTGATCTTAATCAATCAATGCATAAGGAGGGAAACAAAGCAGTGGTCAGAGAAATTTTGGAATTTCACTAAGATTTCAGGAGCAATGGGAATCTAACCTGTCGAGGTGCAATAGAGTGGACTGGTGTCTTCTGCAGCTGTTTCGTCAAGGTTTACAGGTTCCACTTTGCACATCTTGGGAAGTCAGTTGTGTTACTGTGTTCTGAGTCAATGATAGTTGCATGTTCACATAGCCAATACTGTGATGAAAATTAAAGTAAATAAAATTTTCTAAATGCACAAATTTGTAAGTATGATCACTGCAAATTTGAATGGATATTATACTTACCAGCAATGCAATGACACACCTCGTAACTTTTTCTGGAGTTTTGTGCAATGCCATGATAGAATCAATCAATGTTGATGTGATTGCTCCTGGCCAGTCATACTGTTTCATTGATTCAAGAGGTTCCACATACTGTATAAAAACCCACCCTATTGAATTCTCACTTGTTGCAAAAAATAGGGTGAGACACAAGTACAATGTAACAATGATTGCTACATCTTTGAAGTCTGTTGGTTGCTTGCCTTTCATTCCTTTGACCAAGGCATTTTTAAGAACATGACCAGTGAGCCTTGTGTCCTTTTGGAATCTTCTCCTTAGGAATGCAGATTTTGGCTTTTTAGAGTATCTTAATGGAATGGCTCCTTTACCTCCTTCCAAGCCAAAAATCAAGGTCATGTCATTTGTTGTGAAGGTCAAGTTCTTCTTACCAACTGTGAATGATTTTGTTTTTTCATTGTAACATTTGATTATGGCAACTACATCATCATCGGATTTCCTAGTTTTCTTTGGGTCCATCCTTCCACTGATTAGAGCTTGGATCAAATACCAGAATGGGGTCTTTTGAAGCTCTACAAGTTGTTGTGAATTGAATTTAAGTGTTTGAAAAAAGGAGACAACAAATGAGAGGTTGGATTGGAATTGAATGGTGTAGTGAGCTCTCTTTCTGTGGAGTTTAACAGGTTTTTTCCCCCTTGAGCTTGAGTCTTTTGAAGATGGGGTACTCATCTGGATGCTAGTTGCTTCATCACCTTGGAGTTGTGTGTTTTGTCGAGGAGTTTGTGGTGTTTTGTTGATGGTTTTTGATCTTAGATCATAAGAAGACTGAGAGAGTTGTTCTGTCTTGGTTGGTGTTTCCAGTGTTTTGCTGCTGGTTTTTTATCTTAGCCCATAAGAAGACTGAGAGAGTTTCTGTTTTTTGCTTGGTGTTTCCGGTGTTTCGCTGCTTTTACGTTTTTCCATTTCTAGACAATGATTAAAACATAAAGATGTCAACATTAAATCCCAGAGAAAATTGCACATGCCAGAGAAAATTGGACATGTCAGAGAAAATTACAGATAAGGGAGAAAATTGCAGGTAAGAGAAAATTGGAAATGTAAGAGAAAATTACAGATAAGGGAAAATTATAGAAAATTAGACATGCCAGAGAAAATTAGACATTAAAAATGAAATGTCAGAGAAAATCAACAACGCATCATAAATATGGGAGAGAAATTTTCAATTATTGTTAAAATTACATATAGAAGTAAACATACTAGAGACAATGAATGGCAGAGAAAAGTAAACATGGCAAGCAAAAGAAAATTTGCATCCCACAATTAGCAATATAAAATAAACAAAGTAATGTAAACATGCCACTAAAAATTACACCAAATTGAAACCAAGAATTGAACAAAATAAACATACCAGAGAAAAATACACATTCTTGAGGAAATTTCCATTCTAGAGAAAATTTCAATTCATAATATTAAAATGCCAGAGAAATTTACATACACAACCAGAGAAAATTAACCATGATAGAGACATAAAAGAGAGAAAAGTGGTGTGTTGTGGTCAGAGAAAATTATAAACGCCAGAGAAACTTAGACAGAGGCAAGAGAGTAATAGACATTCCAGAGAAAGATAGACATTCCAATTAAAAATACATATTACAGAGAAATTTACATTGCAGGAAAATTTATAGACAAAATTACAGAAACATGTTCAAGAATAAGATAAAAACATAGAAAATTGCTTTTTTCAAAATAAAGATGCCAGAGAAAATTGAAAGAAGAAACATACCATCAAGCAAAAATCAGAGAAATTCAAGCCAGATGAAATTTCAGATAAAATCACATAAAACATGTTCAAGAATAAGTTCAAAAACACACAGAAATATGTTTCCAAATTCAGGTAGCTTTTTATTACGAAATTGAAACCCTAATTTATGGAAAGGTTAATATAAAATGCTATTACCTTTGTTTCTAGAGAAAATCTAAGTTGTATTGCAGAAAAACTTATCAGAGTTAGGATGAAACTGAATGACGAGCTGAGATGCCTGAGATGAAGATGCGACGTACGAAGATGGACTGAGATGGCGATGAGCAGTGAAAACGAAGCTCTAACGAAGGTCAGAGAAATTTCTGAGGAATGAATGGGAATGATTTTTGCAAAAGAATCGAAGCTCTTGTCGTGATGGTGCAGATTGAATGTTGAAACCCTAATTCTGTTGTTCTGCTGTTCGTGAAGATGCTAGATGGTTTGTAATGGAACTTACAGAAGTCGGAATGAGTTTGGTTTGGTGTGTTGATTTCGGCCAGGGATTTTGGTCACAACAAAAATTTGAAAAACGCGCCGCCAAGTTGTCCAGGACCTGATGCATCACTATTTTTTTTTTTTGTGTCCTTTATCCTCTAAATTAGTATTATTAGGGAGCTGAAAAAAATTCCCACTTAATATCCATACAAATTTTAAAATATATATATTCCCATATATAATCTATGTTTAATATAATCTTTTCAATATAAAAATAGATCCTGCAAAAGAAGCCATGTAAGAGAAGATTGAGGGGAAAACAAATCAACATTGAGCCATTTCCTGATGCCATTTTTATGGTGCCTAAAAAATCTTCAAATATTTGCTTTAAAATTTGAGTGTGTACTGCAATAGTTTTTGCATTGTGAGAAAGTGAGTTTATGTAAATGGATATTAATTAATTTAATTTTTAAATTTTTTTATTACATAATGTAATTTTTTCTTATTTCTTTCTTGTTAAATAATGTGTTCATTTAATTGAGAGTTTTGTTTTAAATTTTTATAACAGCCGCTGCTATAGTTTTTCCAAAAACTCGATTATTTTATTTAATTATTATATTATATGGGATGATTAATGTAATATTACTATTGATTAAACAAAAATTTAGTGTTTATTTTTATTTATATATTAGTCATTTTGGTTAATTATAATAATGCCTTTATTACTTCTATCTTTTGGTTGTTTGAGAGTAAGTTCTTAGATAAATAGCTATTATATAGATGTGAATGATTTTACCTTATGTATGATAGTTTTTAAAAAAATTCAATAATGTGAAATATTAAATATTTTTAATGATGTGAATTATAGATTTATATACACAATCTAAAATAAAATATTAAGAAACACAACTCAATAGCAAAATTTCCTTTTAGAATGATTATTGACTTTCTTAAAATCGCGTGTATCGGGCACGGGTGATCACTAGTTTAATTATGAATTAGAAAGTTGTAAACCAGTGTAATTATTTGGAGTTCGGATTGTTAAAATTGAAGGTCAACTTAAATGTAAATTAAACCTATATCAAAATTAATTTGGATTCATATTGATAATTTCAATCGTGCATATATATTAAATAAGAATAATTTCATTGCAAAAATTAATTTATCAAATATCGATTGTCATATTATTAGATTATTTTTATTTATATGGCCTACAAAGTTTTGAAAGATAGACCGTTTATTTTTGTTATATAATACATAAGTGATTTAATTATTGTGATTATTTATATCTTGATCAACCTAATTTTTTTACATATATATTCTTTTAATTTAATTATATAGAATTGAACGGTTCAGATCATTTTGACAATCCAACTGACATATTAATTCTAATGAATACTCTAAACTTTAGAGCATCCTTAGACTTTTTTTTTTATTTCTTTTTCTTTTTTTTTTCTTTTTTTTTTCTTTTTTTTTTTTTTTTTTTTTTTTGCGTTACAAAAAGGAAAAGAAGTTACATTTGGATTGATAAATTAAAATGAAAGAATTTAGTGTCCATTTGATCTAAACTCAAAATTATTGAACATGTAAGGTTTCGTTTGTATATATGTGTGGGTAAGTCAAAAGTCGAACTCATAGCTGTATTTGTAAATTTACTTGTTTTTTTTTTTTTAGTAATTAGTTTAGAGTGATTTCTTACTTATACAATTACTTATCTCTTTATACTCTTTAATAAGAGATTTTTTTATTTTTTTTTTTCTCCACATTTCTTCTCCCATGTTAAATTACCTTTAAGGACAAAACACTAAAATTAAATATATTTTTATATCTCCTCAACACCCTGTAGTCCTTCAATCCTACCTTCTTTTCTTTCTTTCTCAATTTTCTTCTCTCTTATGAACATTCTTCTTAAAAAGTGAGATCATAGTGTTTTTGGGTCATAGAAGAAAGCATGGATTAAGAAATGGTGGTGAAGAACCATCAAAAAAAGAAATAGTGAGTTTTTTTTTTATTTCGTTTTGGTAAGGTTTTGTTTCGTTTTTTAGACTATTCTTGT